>JACGDI010000193.1:91424-159791 GCA_014898725.1 Jacaranda copaia
CCAGTGGTAATAATGCTATATTCATGGACTGGATCCATGGGAACAAGAAAAAGGACCATGAACGTGCTCGAGTGGATGAATGCCATCAACACATTTTATCCTCCCTCTTAATTTTTGATCCACTTTTTCAGCAAGATTGTTTTCTCAGGTACACCATTTTTGTCCGAGAAAAGTTCTTTCTTTTCCTCCTTTATAAAGTTGCTCGATTCTACTCTTCAATACATAAGTTGCAGTTAACATTACTTTAAAAAAAAAATAGTTGAAATAAGTGTAACAACAAATTTTTTTATTTGCAATAAATAAAATTACATGACAAGAAAAAATTGTACAAATAAAATAAAATTAAAATCAATCAACTATGGATTCAATTTTTAATCTAATGCTCTGATTCTTTCATCCCAAATATGATCTTGGATTTAATGAGCTCTGCAAAGAACGCTTTGGATCTTCTTACATTTTATTTGAAGAAATAATGCCAATTTGAGAATTTTGCACCTTAATCTCGGATCAAATACCAAAATATATAAGCTTCGTGAAGAACGCCATGGATTTCCTTAAATTTGTTTTGTATGAAATAAAGTCAATTCGAGGGCTCTGCACCTTAATCCAGCATCAAACGCTAGAATATGATGAGCTCTACGAAAAATGCCTTGAATGCCGTGGACTTTCTTAAATTTGATTTGAATAAAATAACACCAATTTGAAGGCTCCGCACCTTAATCTCAAATCAAATGCCAGAATATGATGAGCTCCACGAAAAATGTCATGGATCTCCTTAAACTTGATTGAGAGAATTGCTGGACTCATTCAAAGTTCCTCTCACTTGTTAGAATTTGTGTTGTGTGTAGAATAAGCTTTGATTATTCCTTTTATATAAGCACTTGATGGGAGATTTTTAGATTGATTTGAACTCCTTTGACGATTACTTTTTTTATAAGATAATATCAAATATTTTTGATTTGATTAGTCCATAGGTATAGACACTCTACCTCTGACACTTGTCAATATTTGATTTGAGTATAAAATAAATAATAAATTATTAATTGAAATTAACTATTTATATATTGAAATTAAATTTAATAAATTCCATGAAATAAATAGAAATTTTAAATTGATATTTATCATATTATTTTACACGTATCACTTTTCAATTGGTCAAAAATTAACATGTCCACCCTAAGTTTTAGTTAATGACTCTTTAAAAAGCGTAGTTGAACTAAGAAAGAATATGGCTTAATTTACTTAAAATATCTTATAAACTTTTATATTTTACAAAATATTCAATTTTTGTTGATGTTTTAGTACATTTAAATTAATTAGTTATAAGTAACTTAAAACTTTTAAAATTACATTAACTCAAGGAATAATGAGTTTGTATTTTAAATTTTAGGAATATTTTATTATTAGTTATTTAGAGTTTGAATTTAAATAAATATTTATTTAATCCACTATAAACAATTTTAAATTATAGCAAATTTGTATAGTTAATAAGTAATGTTAAACGGACGTTCTCATTAGTAACCAGCCAGCCAGCCAAACAGTACTCTAGGACATTTTTGAGTTTTCAAAAAATTATTCTACTGACATCAACAAATTTCATAACGGTACCTTAGACATTTGCAAAATGAAAGACGGAGATAAAGATGAAGGAAATATTTACAATATGAAAACATATATATTTGTTTTTTTTGTAAATAGTTTAAATTTCAAATGTCTGGGCAATTAACCCTTGTTTTTTAATTAATAAATGACCCCTATTACTCACCCAGCTGTAGAATTTAGTAGTATTTGATATTTCAAAAATAAATAAATAAATAAATTACATTTCCTTCTATCAGGGTGTATATTCTTATGTGAGAGTTATTAGGAAAAAATGTTACTTGTAAGATATCGACCCATATACATTATAAAGTATTAATATAAGCTGTAATAATTGAAGTTATTGTGATGTAACCCATACACCAGCTGCTACGTTATCCAATCCCGTGTACCTCTCACAACAATTATTACACGGATGAGGTAATTGCCTCAAACTCCAAAAAAGGGTTATCCTAATTTCTCAACGTTATAATTCATAAAGATATCAAGAGTAGATTGATATTAAATAATGATTAGGCTAGCGAGAAAGACCAGCGTCTGTTGTCTTATAAAATGCAGCATGTATCAATATAATTAAATATGCATATATCAGCGTTTCGTGAATGAGTGCGAGCGACTTTGTCCAACGCTTGCGCAAACCATAAACGATGCGCGGGCCATTTGATCCGTTCTTCTTCCTTCTAGACAGACATACGTGCATGCATGCATAACCTTACATTAGGTTACACGAGTTACGAATTTTCTTGAGTTTAATTATGCTCAAACTTGTTCGTAAATCTTGTTTCTGTTGGCCAGAATTGATCCTCACGGTGAACACTTACACAGATAACATAGAATTCGTTTTACTAAATTCAGAAATAGCGTCATGTTTTACCAATCAAAAGTAGAAATAATAAACAGAAAAATAGAAATTTGATATGCACACACACACACACACACATATATATATATATATATATGTACTAACTAATATATATAGGAATCGAAAAAATTCCACTTGAATGATGCTAAATAAATGCAGTAATTGATGGTATGTCTGTACACATCACACAGTGTTCTTAAAATCTTATTCATCCCTATCCCTCGCGGTGTTGGAAGGTTTCTAATAAACAACATCCAACGATTTCACACAATTAAAGGTAATGCATGCTTCATGGATTGATTGCACTTCCGAATCAAACTAACTTGAAACCCTTTTGTAAAATAACTGAATACAATAAGTGCTTTTATAAATAGAGTGATTACATGAATGCAAAAGGAAAATTAATCGATTTCTGGGAAGTCCTATTTATAATTGTGATATAACTCTTTAAGAGGATGCAACTAATTTATGATGGTAGGAACTAGGAAGTGTCTGCTTATACTAATGACGAGTACACCTGACCAGCTAAAGATTACACCTGAGACTAGAAAGCATTTATAAAAGAAACAATTATATATAGTAATAGAATTAATTGTTTGGAAATTCTTCTGAAGTAGCACAACTAATTGTGATTGTTTATCAACATAAAATAATTATTCTGAGTAAATTTCAGTCGAAAAATTACTGTTGGCTGCGCCTTGACCTGCACCCTCTCTCGTTTAGACCCCAAACCAGATCGAACCAAACCAAACCAAACCGAGTTGCGTGGTCAGGCAACCAACAGGCGTGCATATGTAGGCTTCAGATCAGACCTGCTGGCATATGAGTTCTTCCTCTTTCAAAAACTAATGATACCCCTTCGGGGTCTGAATCCTAGTCCAAATGCATAAGATTATCGCTAGTAATATAAAATTTTGTTTGCCAAACTAGGAAATGATATTATATCAAACTGAAAGTAGAAATTAAATAATAAACAGGAGAACAACTAAAATAGTACTAACTAAGACAATAATTGAAGAAAGCCTACTTGGATGATGTTAAGCAAATATAAGAATTGAGGCTTTTATATCACATAGTATCCTAGAGGCATTATGCCTCCCTCATTGAAAGTCTCTGATAAACATCCTTCTAAGATATAAAGATTTTTTATAATAAAGACTATCAATTAAATTGATTGTACTAATGAATCAAATTGACTTGAAACTCATTCTCTGATATGATGGAGTGTAGTTAGTGTTTTTATATAACAATCGTATGTATAAAAAAAAATAGTTAATTAGGTTCTAAGAGCATCCTATTTAAAGTCGTGATAACCTTTTCAAATGGTTCTGATGAGAGGAAATATCTACTTCTACTTAAGGAAACTTGACCAGATAAAGGTCTCATATGACCAATGTAGTATTTATACTACTAATAAATGACTGGTCTAATCTGTCTGAAAATATTTTTGAAGAGGTGTGCAACTATTTGGAATATTTGTATATTAAATAAAATAATTATTTGTAAATGCTCTCCAAAATGGAGTTATTTAACTATGTTTTATGGTGAGCATTTACTAGTTTCGAGTCAATTGCATTAGCAAAGACACACTTCTGCGTCTTTTTGGTTTTGTGTGTCTTGTATGGTTTTATTGTGTGTTTATCGTGTTATTAGTGTTTTATTGGTTAGAGTCAGATTTAGTATTTTACTTAACATTTCATAGGTCTAGAGTGAACTCGCCAAAGCCGGAAACGTGCACGTGAGGAAATCAAGAAGAACAACGAGCTACTAAACATTCTGTATGGCTGAGGTACTTTTGGGCAGTTCACTACTGCGGCAGCGAGACTTTGGACCTTCAGTACGTTGGCAAACTTCAATGACAGCTTTGTAACGTAGTGGCCTACTTAGCCTTGGGGGTCTGTCCATCAGCAGACACAATTCACTTTATAAACTTTTCTTTGCATCTTTTACACTTTAAACTTTCTCTCTAAGATATTTTCCTAGTTTAGAGTCTAATTCATCCAATTAGGCCTCATTTACTTTGAGGTGTTGAATTTACTCATCTTCCATAAAGGAGAAGAATTCATGTTCGGTTTTGAGTTAGAGATGTTCAAAGCATTGAATTATTACTAGGCCTCATTTACTTTGAGGTATTAGGTTGACTATACTATTTTATTCAACCTATTAACCCCTTGATGATTTACCTAGTTTTGATTATGATAAAATTACATTTTTAATTATGTTTTTAAAGCATGCCATTTAAGTTTAGAATATCTTTCCTTCGTTATCTATTGGGATCTATCTCTCTATGTGTTAACTTTCTTTATTTGGAAAGATCTCATATAGATTCTAGCTTGATTCATTTCTTTAGAAATTAGGAAAGAAGACCATACTTGTTTTGTTATTAGTTATGTTTGAAGATTATGTCATGTGTCTTGCTTATGGCTTTAATGGATTATTGCATTATAGAATTGTTTTCTTATTTGCATCCAATGGACACTTACCAAATTGGAACTTATAGCCATTGTAAATACATCTATAAATTAGAAAATATGCAACATTTGAAAAGTGAATATGAGTGATGAGAAAGATTATTTTGAGAAGTTGTGTGATACTCTCATTTACCTTGTGCTTAATTGTTGCTTATTCCTTGTCTTTTACTATTTTTTCGAGGGACCTTATGGTGAAGAAAGTCAAGAGGAGTTTGCCTTAGAGAGACTGTGGAGAGATGAGGATACAGTTGTTTATTTGTTCAAAGACATAATTGTGAAGAGGGACGAGAGTTGTACATACTCTAAAGAGACCCCGTGAAGAGTACAAATAAGGTGCATGATTGCCCTAAGGACCTCTAGGTGAAGAAACTAGTACAGTAGTGTTGCTGGAATCTTTTATGGTGTTTAGAGTTGCGGTCTGGAAGGAGAGTCCAAATTTTGTCATACAGAGTGGTAGTAATTCATGCATTAGTTCACATAAGTTGAGCAAGTGAGATTGACAGAAGTTCCCCTAGCTCATTCGTAGAGTAGCTGGTTTTGCAGCATTTTGGGATCTACCATATCCCATCTAGGATCGCTATTTAGCTATGTATTGAAGAGCTAGTTTTCGCACTACTGAGGGTGTCCTAATGCCTATCTTCTTATTATGTCAAATTCCTATACTTATATTGTACAAACTATCTCACTTAATATTAATTTGACATATTCCAAATCATGAGTGAAATCTTAGATAGTAGGGTAGGCATTTGTTGAACCATTATAAATTCCAATGCTCATTTATTTGTGCTTTATTGCTTTATTTATCACTAATTTAACTGGGTGTGCAACTGGTTTTATAAATTCTAGTCACTGTCTAAAGTTCTTTTTTGCAATAGACTTAAAGTATTTTGTAGGTCCAAAAATGTTTTTTAGTGATAAACTTATGATGCATTAAAATATATTAGGCCTAATTCACATCCCCCTCTCCCTTTTGAACTTATAATCACTCTCAATTAGCATCAAATCCATATGCTCTATATTATGGTGTAACTACCAAAGTTAAAGATCTTATAGCTACTAACACTTTTGATATACTTGTAAAAAGACAATTGCACAACCAATCTCCATTGTATGATGGTTCTAGTTATACTATGTGGAAAAATTGGATGCAAGAATATATTATTATTTTGGATTTTGATTTAAGGGATGTGGTCAGTAAAACAAGGATGGTATTGGAATAGTGCCCTTGAAGCCAATAAGATTGGCATGTAAATTATTTCACTTGTGATACATTCTTGATTGAATGATATTTTTTATAAATGGCCATCTTCATCTTATGCTTACATTACTTCACTTGCTTATGGTTGATGCTCTTAGATCACATAAGACTACGGGACTTCATCACGCACTAGGGGGTGATCATGGAATAAGTCTTACAAGGTCATGATCTTAAATGTCTCAAGTCATAGAATCTTATGAGATAGGCCATCTAAGATTTGGATAGACTTGAATAATGATGCAGTATCCAAGGGATGAATGTTGCCCCATTCCATGAGCAAACCATATGTGATATGGGTGTATCTTAGTGGGTGCTTGTTAGAGAATAAAGCACTTGAGACCTGCTCGGAGAATCCACTAGATAGCTAAGTGACAAGTCGGTAGTGACTAGTTCTCCAGCTTATACTAGTGCATATAATTAGTCTTTTGACTTGAGGATCCATTGTAGCCTTATGTTTAAGTCTTCATGCTTTGACTTTACTTTAGCGACTTAGCAGACATTCCGGTGGTGATTGGGCATGAGCTACTTAGATATGGAGGTTTATGATCTAAGATGGCATCCAACTTCTCATCTTCATGAAAGGTGAGTGCATTTCCAATACATTCTATGATGATTGATTCCAAGGAGTCCTTGGCCAAGATAGAGTGACAATTTAAAAAAAGGGATTTTTCAAAGATGATGTCACAAACCAAAGTTGAACATTGAGAATAGATGCATAGTATCGAGGATATTAGAAAACCAATAAATATCTTGCTCTAAGCCTCGTTCATAAAGATAGGAGGCGAAAAGATTGTATTTGCATGGTACGCATAGAACTATAATGGTTCACCAAAAGCATCATTCGGCCAATTATTGGGCTTCATGGGCTTGAGGTTGGACATCGACCATGGAGATTGGGTAATCTTCAATTAATAGAGATTAATTAAATTGAGTAGGTTAGTTTAAAGGAGTTTAAACTAATGTGAATATATGATATTCTAAAGTCACAAAGGTTGTGAGCCCATTTTCAATAAGTGGTAGAATCTAATAGGGCACACACAAAATTCAATAGGCAATCCTAAATATTGAAGGGAATTTTCTAAGTGTTAGAAGAATTCCAAGGTGGCCGAAAATTAAGGGAATTGGTTGACACATTTTTTAGTCATTTCGACTTGATCAATTTAATTATTAAATTGATCTAATTAATTTTATGAGTTAAGTTAGGACAAACTAAATTGAGTGTTAATTTAATTTGGTACTACATGGCTATTAATTGGTCAAGTTAACTTAAAGTGTTAAGTTAACAAAAACCTAGCTTAAAGAGTTAAGCTAGTTGACTTAAAGGTTATGTCAAAGTTTAATTAAATTAAAGTACTTAGTTTAATTAAAATAAAAAAATTGATTTTTGGAGGGAGAATTCAAATGAAATTTTCATTTGGAGTGGAATTAGAATTTATTTGGTGTACATTTTGTGAGATGAAATGTAGATT
The DNA here is from genome assembly GCA_014898725.1 of Jacaranda copaia. Classification (NCBI taxonomy): domain Eukaryota; kingdom Viridiplantae; phylum Streptophyta; class Magnoliopsida; order Lamiales; family Bignoniaceae; genus Jacaranda; species Jacaranda copaia. The sequence continues at coordinate 99,084 of JACGDI010000193.1, forward strand.
CCAAATGAAATTCAAATTCACATAAACATGCAACTTGCAAGGTGCTTGCAAGTTGCCATGCTTAGGTGGCTCCCCCACCTTGGCATCACACCTTCCTCCCTTTATATATAAATATAGAAGGGAAGGCCACTAGCTGAATATGAATCACACATTTTGTGCATCTAAAAGTTAGATTCAAAATTTCCCTCCAAAGGTGATTCTCTCAAGTGTTGAGGCTTCATTCTCTTCTTCAACTCCCTCACCATTTTTGGACCCCAACCAAAGTCTCTTTCTTCTTAGTTTATCCAACTGAATTAAGTAAAAAAGGATTGTCCATTAGTATGTGGACTTTGACATTAGAGGCAAGATGAATTTCGGATTGCATGCTTTGGTGATCCTCTGTTCCAGCATTGTATTTCAAGATTCTGTTCATGGTCTTGCCGATGGATTTTAGTACTGAAATTTTAACTAGACATTCTCCCATGAGTTGGAGAAATTTTGGTGCATATTTGGATCGAATGTGAGGTGATTTGCCTGATCAAAAGTTGATCACACCTTGCCGCGCTAGAAGTAGTCTACCTTCCAAAAAGAAAGCACTACTTCAAGTTTTGGTTGGATTTTTCTTAAGAGATGACAATCTGAACTTAATCCATTATATAAGCATGATTTATATCCTTGTATTGGTGTAATCTAAGTTAGATTTCAGTTTTTAAATATTTTAAATTGGATCCTTAGCATTACACCCCTTTCAAGTGGTATTAGAGCCTAAATTCATGCTATATTTTGAATTCTCTTCTGGTTGATTCATGTAATGAATTGATTCATTTCTTCAAAAACTTGATCCAAATCATGGATTAGAGTGTTTGGATGATGATGCTTGTGGCTCCTTTGACGGTGAATAGATATTATGCTAATATGTGTTTTAAGTATTAATTTACATGCTAGTGTAATTTGATTCATGATTAGCTAATGTTAAATATATATTTAGCATTAGATTATGCTATATGTTGATATAGCATGTTTTATTTGACCTTAAGTTGTTTTGATCATTTTTTGATCCAATTGGATTGGATGTAATTGGAGATTTTTTGAAAGAATGTGATTCTCAGTTTAATTTAATTTTTTGAAGCATGTTTGAGCACTTGAAGCTTCAGTTTAAAAGGTGTTTTAGATCTGAAAGTTCATCTATATTGTGTGATTTATTATTTAGAAGGTATTCTAAAATTTTTGGTGCACAAAAGTTGAGCAAAAACTTATTTGATTCAGCCAAACTCACCAAATCAGGCTGTTGCTAGCCACTACCGGGTGTGGGCCAAGCAATTTGCACACTAGGAGTGCACTAGCTGCCCAACCGTGTGCCTAGGCTAGGCTGGTAATGGCTTGTTGTGTTGATGATGAGTTTCATTGTTTGTTTTAGCTCTTTTAGTGATCAAAAGTGTTTTATTTCACACATGATAAATGCGCAAGTGCTGTGTAAGTTCTCAAAATTATGTTGGACATTTTTAATGCTTCCTTAAATCTTGTTAAATTTGATCTCCAATTGTTGCAAAAATAGGATGCATAAATGCTATGTTTGTTTTTGCTTGGCGAATTAATTGTTTATATGATAAGCATTTAATTGTTGGAATTAAATGTCAATTCTTGATTTATTTATTGTTCATTTAAGTGTTGAATGAATGATGAATGATTAGGGATGATCATTAGCCTTTAATATTAATTTTAATAATTTCAAAGTTGTTAAAATGAATTGTATTAAATGGGACTTGCATGCCTCTTGTTTTATCTTATAAAAGTTGTTAGAGTCTATCTTATAAAAGTTATTAGAGTAAAATCACTAGGAGTGAGGGTTTTTTTCTCTTGTAAAGGTTGTAAGGAGCAAAGAAGATCCAAGGAGGCTTGAAGACCTATGAATGTATGGGGATGCACTCTTGCAATAGTTTAGTTTAATAAACTAACTTAAAATCAATCGAGTGATACACCTATGACTTTAATGGCGTCACTTGGTTAGGCTCATGATCATCCCACACTAGAGCATGCTAGGGATATTTACTTATTTATGATTTTCATATCCTATTGATGTATGTGATGCATGGATTAGGATATAGAAAACCTAAATAAGAAGATAAAATTGCTGAAATCTTGGCAAGCAATTTCCAAATCCCCTCATTTAGAATGTCTAAGTGTTTTTCAAATATTAAGTCAAAATGGATATAAATTAAAAGGAGTTTTAATTAATCCATGCCTTCTACCAATAGTATATGCCATGACGATGCTACCGAATTTGTGTGATGGCACTTGGTTATGGGGATCACACTTAGAAAGAAAGTTGTAAGCATATACTTAGCATATGAAGCACCTTTGATTTGAGGCTTCTTACACATTGGCACTTGATCATAGGGGATGTTGCGGGGGATGCTATGGAGCGATTTTGAATTAAAGTTTGATTGGTAGGTTTGACTTAACACCTAGTAGTGTAGATGTTGCACCAGTCATATGTCTACATGAAAAATAAGGCAAAATATATTAGGAGTTGGATATGATGTAATCAGTAAGTGTTGCTTATCCTTAGGTTGTTCATGGATGGCACTCGGTCATGGGGGTCCACTTGTAAGTCATTAGAGTCTTGTTCCTCACTAGGAAATACAATTTCCTAAATTCTTCTAGGAGTATAGGATTTGATAAAATATTGAGAAAAAAACATGCTTGAAAGACTACAAACATGCTTTCAAAATATCAATATTCAATCACATGCTTATATTCTCTTTTATGCCTTTGATGATTTGCAAAATCACAAGAATGGCTAAAATCCACTCAATGTTATTTTAGAACTAATAAACTAACCAGGCTAAACTTCCACATTTAACTAAACTTTAAAATTGTTCTAGATTATGAGAAATAGATAAATGTCCTATATCATAGTGCTCCTCATTTCATGGGATTAATATAGATTGAGAGACACGTGAAACGTTCACGACTTGGGATAAGGATCGTCTTATCACATTATTTCTTCTACAAACTTCAAAAATCTCAAAGACACATGAATAGTACCTTGGTTTAAGTTTACAAGAGTTGTAAAGCAAACATGGTATGAGAAGTTCATATTGTCAAAGGAGATTTTCAAGTTAAGATGCGTGTGAAGTCATGCATCATTGACTATTGTCTAAAGATGATTAGGCTTAAAGAAGCTTTTTAACTTGCGTATAGTGATAGACAATGATCTTGATGAGGATTAGATCCTCATATCCTTGCCACGTTTTATTGATCAAAGTTTGATCTAGAAGGAGATTACTATGACATGGGCAAACCTTTGACACTAATTTCCTCCTTCAAGTCTATGGGCCCTAGGGGTGTTAGAAAAAGAGGTAAAAGGAAGAAAAAGTTTTTCCTCTAAGGGAAAATAATTATTAAAGGCATCTGGAGGAATCAAGAAGATTATAGAGGATAAAGTCGATGTTACTTGTTTCTATTTTGGCAAGATAGGTCATTAGAAGCGGTATTGCAAAAAATACCTTAGCATCCTTGAGAAGGGTATGTACTTTATTGAAGTGCATTTAAGGATATATTCTTTCTCATGAATATATCATATCGCTTGTGGTTCTTACCTTTGTAATTTGTTATAAAGAATAGAAAGAAGAATTAAACTTAGTGATAGGGATATGATCTATTGTCTTGGCTAAGGAGTAAAAGTTGTGGCCAAAGTCGAAGGCGTAAAATAAGTTAGACTTAGGGAACTCCATATTTGTATTGAACTTTTGTTATTACGTACCATATATTGTTGAGAATAATATTTCAATTCTCATTTGGACAGTGAAGGATTTGATCATTCTATATCAAATAGGAGATTAAAGACATTAAGGAAATTGGTTTTTTAGTTGCTCATGGTACACTTAACAAAAGATTGTATATTTTTGGATTCTCAACCATTACTAATGCACATTCAATCAAGTGAGTGAAAATCAGATATCCAAAAAGATGCCATTCTATGGCATGTAAGACTTGGGCATATCTCTAAAAATAGGATGAACAAAGTACTTAATGTTAGTAGCATTGAGGAGCTTCCAACTTGTGAGTCTTACTTGAAGGGAAAAATGACCAAAGCTCTTTTTGTAGGAAAATTGGAGTGAAGCACAAGTCCTTTAGATTTGATCCATATGGATGTGTACGTTCTATGATAAGCTTCTCCAATATGCCTATATCTTTTTGGGGATACGTTTTAGAATCAACCATGAGGCTACTAAATGTGGTACCCTCAAAGGCCATGCCAACGAATCCATATGAGATGTGGTATGGTAAAGCACTTTCTTACCATTATTAAAAGGTTCGGGGCTCTCCCGCATATGTGAAGCGGTTAGTGAAAGATAAGTTGGATAGTCAATCCTTCTTATGCTAGTTTGTGGATACCTTAGAGAGTTTATAGGTTATTACTTTTATGATCCCTTGGAATAAAAGGTGTTTTTCTTGAGGAACGCCACTTTTTTGGAAAAAAAATTCTATTAAATAGAAAAGGCATTGTTGTTGAACTTAATGAAGTTTAACATGAACAATAAATCCTATAAGCGGTAGAAATAAATCTACATCAAGAGCCTTACACATAACCTTCGTGAAGGTTGGACTGAATCAAGAAGCAACTCGAAAAGTTTGAATTTTTTCATGAGATAGGCCAATTGGATATAGATTCGAAGACCTACGAGGAAGCTATATTGGACATAGACTCAGGACATTGGCTTGATGCTATGAGATCCAAAATGGACTCCATGTACTCTAACAAAATATGGAATTTGGATCCACCAAATGGAATCGGTGTCATTGGTTGCAAATGGATCTATAAGCGAAAGCTAGGAGTCAATAGAGAGGTAATGACCTTTAAGACACAACTAGTGGCAAAAGGTTACACTCAAAGACTAAGTATTAATTTTGAGAAAACCTTTTTCATTAGTTGCAATGCTAAAGTCCATTTAGATTCTACTTGCCATAGCCACATATTATAACTACGAGATATGGTAAATGGATGTGCAAACTGCTTTCGTCAATGGCAACATTGAAAAAAGAAATCTATATGGACCAACTATAAGGTTTTACATTTAATAAGAGTGAGCAAAAGATTTGCAAATTCCAAAGATCCATTTCTAAACTAAAACAAACATCCCAAACTTGGAATGTTTTGATTAGAAGGTCAAATCATTTAGTTTTGTTAAAAATGTGTATGAACCTTATGTGTACAAAAGTTTAATAGGAGTAGTATATATTTATTATGCTTTAAGTTGATGACATCCTTCTCATTGTGAATGGATAGGCATGTTAGAGTATACTAAAGTGTGGTTGTGCACTCAATTCTCTATGAAAGATTTAGGAGAAGCATTCTATGTATTGAGAATGCATATGTATAGAGATAGATCAAAAAGAATGTTGGGGCTATCCCAAACCCAGTACATTAACAAAATACTAAAGTAGTTTAGTATGGAGAAATCCAAGAAGGGATTTATTCTCTTGGGACATCGTATTCATCTCACTAAGTTTATGGCCCCTAAGACTGAGGTAAAGAGACAAAAGACGCCTTAGGTACCAATAAGATTACAATAGTACCTTGCAAGTTAATAAGATTGACATGTAAATTATTTCACTTGTGATACAATTTTAATTAAATGATATTTTTTTATAAATGGCCATCTTCATCTTATGCTTATATTACTTCACTTGCTTATGATTGAAGCCCTTAGATCATATAAGACTACGGGACTTCATTACGCACTAGGGGGTGATCATGGAATAAGTCTTACACAGTTGTAATCCTAAATATCTTAAGTTATAGAATCTTATCATATAGGCCATCCAAGATTCGGATAGACTTACATTAATTATGTAATATCCAAGGGATAGATGTTGCTCCATTCAATTTGCAAACTGTATGTGATATGGGTGTTTGTTAGAGAACAAGGCACTAGAGACCCGCCTAGAGAATCCACTAGATAGTCGTAGTGGCTAGTTCGCCACCTTATGCTAGTGCACATAATTAGTCCTTTAACCTAAGGATCTATTGTAACCTTGTGTTTAGGTCCTCATGTTTTGACTCTACTTTAGCTACTTAGCTAACATTCCGGTGATAATTGGGCATGAGCTACTTAGACATAGAGGTTTATGAGATCAAATATGGGATCTAATTTCTCATCTTTATGAAAGGTAAGTGTATCTCTTATGTGTTCTATGATGATCAATTCCAAAGAGTCCTTAGCCATGATAGTGTGAAAATTTGAAAAAGGGGTTTTTCAAAGACAAGGTCGCAAATCTGAATCAAATATTAAGAATAGATGCATAATATCGAGGTTATTAAGAAGCCAACAAATATCTTGCCCTAGGCTTCGTTCATGGAGATAGGAGACAGAAGGATCATACTTGCATGGTATGCATAGAGCTAAAATGGTTCACCAAAAGCATCATTAGGCCAACTGTTTGGTTTCATAGGCTTGAGGTTGAACATCAATCATGGAGATTGAGTATTCTTCAATTAGTAAAGATTAATTGAATTGAGTCAGTTAGTTTAAAGTAGTTTAAACTAACATGAATATATGATATTCTAAAGTCATAAAGGTTGTGAGCCTAGTGTAATGAGCGGTAGAACCTAATGGGTCACATACAAAATCCAATCGACAATCCTAAATATTGAGGAGAATTTTGTAAGTGTTAGAAGAATTTCAAGGTGGCCGAAAATTGTGGAAATCGATTGACACAATTTTTAGTCATTTCGGCTTAATCAATTTAATTGTTAAATTGATCTAATTAATTTTAAGATTAAGTGTTAATTTAATTTGGTGCCACATGATTATCAATTAGTTAAGCTAACTTAAAGTGTTAAGTTAACAAAAACCTAGTTTAAAGAGTTAAGCCAGTTGACTTAAAGGTTAAGTCAAATTTTAATTATATCAAAGTGTTTAATTTAATTAAAATAAAAAATGATTTATGATGTAGAATTCAAATGAAATGTTCATTTGGAGAGAAATTAGATTTATTTAATTTAATTAAAATGAAAACTGATTTATGATGTAGAATTCAAATGAAATGTTCATTTGGAGAGAAATTAGATTTATTGGGTGGACATTTCATGAGATGAAATGTAGATTTCAAATGATATTCAAATCCAAACAAATTAACATGCAACTTGCAAGATGTTTGTAAGTTGGCATGCTTAGGTGGCGCCCCACCTTGAGGAAGGTGTGATGCCACCTTGGCATCCCACCATTCTCCCTCTATATATATATATTTAGAGGGGAAGGCTACCAGCTGAATATGATTCACATATTTTGTATATCTAAAAGTTAGATTCAAAATTTTCCTCTAAAGGTGATTCTCTCATGTGTTGAGGCTTCACTCTCTTCTTTACCTCCCTCGTCATTTTCAGCTTCAAACCATGCTCTCTTTCTTCTTAAGTTTTGCAGCAGAATTAAGGAGAAAATTATCGTCCATTGTTGTGTGGACTTTGGCATTAGAGGCATGACGAATTTTGGATTGCTAGGTTTGATGATCCTTTGTTATAACATCGAGTTTCTAGATTTTTTCCAAGGTCTTGATGAAGGATTTTAGTGCTGAAATTTTAACTGGTCATTCTCCCATGAGTTGGTGAAATTTTGGTCAATATTTGGCTTGAATCCAAGGTGATTTGCTGATCAAAAGTTGATCACACCTTGTTGTGCCAGAAACAATCTGCTTTCAGGAAAGGAAGCACTACTTCAAGTTTTGGTTGGATTTTACTTAAGAGGTAACAATTTGATCTTAATCTATTATATAAGCATGATTTAGGTCTTTGGATTGGTGTAATCTAAGTTAGAGTTTAGTTTTTAAATATTTTAAGTTGGATCCCTAGTATTACACCTTTTTCTGATGGTTTTAATGAAACTAGTTGATAGATAAATAGTTCTAAAGAAGCGATGAGAATTGATGAATAATGACAAAAAGGCTATATTGAAGAATGTAAAGGCTAAAAATATTCTATCACGTACTTTTATAGAAAATGGGTATAACAAAGTTAGCACATGTGCCACAATAAAGCAAATGTGAGAAATGTTACAAGTGACCCAAGAAGGTACAAGTTAGTTTGATAGGAGAGAATTACTCTTCTCATTCATAAGTATGAAATGTTCTAGACAAAACATGAAGAGATGATCAGCCAAATATATGCTAATTCATGGAAATCATAGATCCTATGTTAACACCTGGCAGTATTATAAATGAAGATGAGCAAGTTCAGAAGATGAGATCGCTTCTTTAAGAGTGGACATCAAAGTAACATCCATCTCAAAAGCTTGTGATCTTAGTAGGATAACCATGGGTGAATTGGATCTCTCACATCCCATGAAATGACACTGCTCAACAAAGATGAAGGTTTAGAAATAAAGGTTAAAAAGAACATCGCCTTTAATGATAGGTTTGACTCTAACTCAAAACTTCAAGAAAACTTGATGAGGTACAAGTTAAAGATAAGATTGTACTGATTTCCCAGAGGTTGAAGCAATTGAAAAATCTCACAAAGAAATTTCATAACAACAATCAAAATCGTAAATAACAAGCCCTAAAACTCAAAATATCAAGCTATATTGCTACCACGAATGCAATCAAATTGAACACAAAAAATTAGGTTATCAAGATTGAAAAACAATACCAAAAAAGCCAAAGCCAAGGTGATGGCAACCACATGGGACGAATCTGATGGTTAGAAATTTGACAATATAGAGAATTGCTACATGGTAAATCAAGTAAGTACCTCTTTATATTCTAATTATTATTCTAGTGGTCAAATTGAAATTGATGAGCATGTGCAAAAGTTGCTGAAAGTTTATGAAATTTATGTTAATATGCTTGTTAATTAAAATAAAGCTTTGTATGATAAGGTGGAATATTTGCTTGAAGAACTGGATAGAGCTTATAAAATAGGTTTGAAATAGAAATGGCTAACAATAGGGAGACCCTTACTTGTAAATGCAAAAAGAAAGTAAATGATTGGTTTACTAAAGAAATAACTCCTCAAGGAAACAAATTGAGAATATGAGTCGTGAAATCAAAGATAAAAAGATTGTTGAGAATGTTGTCATGTTAGGGGGGATCTAGGTAAATATTATACAAGTGTTAAGCATATTCAAAAGCCTGTTCCACTAATAAATAATGCTAAAAAGAATTAGAAATTTGGAAACCACATGAATTAGAAAAATACCAAACTGGTTTCCGAAACTTCCAAATAGAATCTCAAAATAGTTTGAAAAACCTACTTTACTTATGGTAAACTTGCTCTTGTTAATTATAAATGTTTGATTAAAAAGTTTATTGATAGCAAATTTATTTCAAAGAGAAAGTTTGCTGCTATTAACCATGAAGGATGCAATGTAGTTTGGGGACTTAACTTAAACTAATCTTATTTTAGGTGCATGCCAAGGAACATTCCCATAAAAAGAAGTGGTACTTGGATGGCGGATACTCTAAGCATATAAAAGGGAATGCATCCATATTTCTCGAGGTTAATAAATATCTTGCAGAGTATTCTTTATGCTAACAACACAAAATGATTGATAATAGGTAAAGGTACCATTTGTAAAAAGACTGGTACTATTATTAATAATGTACGGCATATTAAGGGCCTAAAGTATAATTTACTTAGTATCAATCAATTGTGTGATAAAGGTTATGAGGTTAAATTCCGTCCTACTCACTATGTTTTTAAACAAAACAAAACTAGTTTTTATTGCTAGGAGGGATGGAAATGTATATCATATAACCCTTAATGATTTAACATGCTTAAATATAGAGTGCTTAGCTGTTATGGATGAAAAATGTTGGAAATGGCATAAGCAATTGGGCCAGGTGAGCGTGGAGCTTATATATCATCATACAAAGAATGATCTTGTCTATAGAATTCCAAAGTTGAGTTTTACCAAGGGTTAGATATGCGATACGTACTAGAAAGTGAAGTAAATCGGAACCTCTGTCAAATTAAAGAATGTGATTACGATTTTCAAGTTTCTAGAACTTCTCTTCATTGACTTATTTGGGCATATGAAAATCGCTTCCCTTATAGATAAAAAATATGTGTTGTCATTTTAGATGACGATACTTGTTTTATGTGGGTCCTATTCCTTGTTAATAAAAATGATGTTTTGAATGCTTTCATTCCACTCACTAAAAGGTTTCAAAATGAAAATGGATATATCATAAAGGAAATTCAAACTGACAACAACACCAAGTTTGATGAAATAAATTTTACATTATTTTATAAAAATGTGGCTACATTCGTGATTTTTCTATTCCTAAGACTCCAACAAAATGGGGTACTTGAAATAAAAAATCATGTTTTGTAGAAAGTTACTAGAACCATGTTTAATGAACATAATCTTCCAAAATCCTTTTGGGATAAGGTTATGAATATGGCATGTTATAATTCAAATCATGTTTTTTTAAGATCTTTTTTTGACAAAAACCATCTTACGAATTGTGGCATGTAAAATTCCAAATATTTCTTATTTTCATATCTTTGGTTGTAAATGTTACATTCTTAATGAAAAAGATTATTTGTCAAAGTTTGATTTCAAGGTTGATGAAGCCAGAAGCTATCTTTGCTGGTTACTCAATATGTAGCAAAGATTATTGTTTGTTCAATAAAAGGAAAACATTTGATGTGACTAACCCTACTTATGCTAAGGAAAACTTAAGTAAAGAAATTGCAGGATTTAACGAACCAATTAAGATTTTGGAATCTAAGCCATCAATGTCTAATCAATAGGAATCAAATCATTTGACGAACCATATCTTATTATAGAAAATGATTCTAGCAGATTGGTGGAAGGAATTGAATAAAGAACCAAAAAAGTTAACCATGCTTCTAGTACCTTACCAACAAAATAATTGAAGATCCTCAAGCTCGAATAACTACAAGATCTAAAGCTTGACATGTTCCAACAAATGAATCCAATTATGCATTTATCTCAATGATTAAGCCTAAAGATGTCAAAGAGGCACTGAAAGATCCATCTTGGATTAAATCTATGAAAGAAGAACATGCTTTGTTCAAAACAAATGAAATCTAAAAATTGGCGGAATGACCATAAGACCGTCCAATAATTGGTACCAACTAGGTGTTCCAAAATAAACTTGATGAAATTAGGAAAGTTATTAGGAAAAAAGCTAGACTAGTAGTAAAAAGCTATAATTAGCAAGAGGGAACCGACCACAATGAAATGTTTGCTTTATTGGAAGGTTTAAATCAATTAAAATGCTTTTTCCTTTTCCATCTCATAAAAAGTTTATGATCTATCAAACGGATGTAAAAAGAAGTTTTCTAAATGGATTCATAAAAGAATAAGTTTATCTTGAGCAGCCTTTGGTTGCAACAATCAAATCTTTCCTCATAATGTTTGTAAACTAAAAAAGGCTTTATATGGTTTGCAATAAGCCCTAAGGGCTTGGTATGATTGATTGAGTAATTTTCTCATAAATAATAATTTTTCCATTGCATTCTTAGATACCACACCATTCATTAAGCACCAAGATAATAACTCTCTCATTGTTCAAATATATGTCGATGACATTATTTTGATGCTACTAAGGATATGCTTTGTCAAGAGTTTGCCCTGAAAATGAAATAGAAACTTTAAATGAGCTTAATGGGAATGCGAAACTTCTTCTTGGGCTTTCAAGTGAAGCAAACTTAGAAAGAGACATTCATCTCAGAAGGAAAGTATATTAAAGAGCTTCTAAAGACTTTAGATGAGTAAATACAACTCTGCAACCACACCCAAGAGTATATATACCTGATTAGAACTTGATGAGAATGATGAAAGTATAGATAAAAAAGTCTACAGAGATAGGAAAAGTATTAGTAGTGGTTGTTAACAGCTGAAAAATTACTTAGTTTCATGGTGCAGCAAAAAATAGAGTGCTATTACATTATTGACAATCGAGATGAAATATATGGCCTTAGAAAATTTTTGCATCCAATTATTATAGATAAAGCATATTTTATATGATTTTGGAGCTAATTCATCTTGTGTGTCCATTTTATATGATAGTTTTAGTACTATTAGCGTTTCTAAAAATTCAATGTTGCACTCATGCACTATGCACATTCAAATTAAGTATCATTTATTGTGTGGTTCATGTGAATAAAGGTTATATCTTAATTGATTGTCTCTATTGAAACTGAACTTACAAATATTTTTATTGAAGTTTTGAAAGAGAGAAAATTTGTTGGTATCAAAAAAGAATCACGAATAAAATCAAAATTTAATTTTGGCAGGAGATTTTAATTTGATTATTTATGGCATTTGATTATCTTGGAAAACCACCCCAAATTATGGTTGTTTTTTCCATTACATTTTTATTTCCTCAAAAATTGGCCACTAATTTTTTTGACTTTTCCACTTTCCAAAATCCTGCTTTTCACATTTCTTTAGAAATTTTGTTCCTTCTTCTCAATCATAGCAAAAATGATAAACCCTCTTTTATTTTACTCAAAATTATCGCTTAACCATTTGAAATAATCAAGATCACCATGCAAAAGCAAGCTACCCATCATGATGCTTGATCTTCATCCCCCCAAAAGAAGTATTCATCTTCTCTTTATGAATCAATTTATCTTAAAGTGTCTGAAACCCCATTGTTGCTAAAATGGTATAATGACTCAAGCTCCAATGAGGAAAAATCTTCTTTCTCCAATAATCTTGAGTTTCTAGGTGTTAAGGAACTTAGTTCTAATGACATTTCAATGGGTTTTTTTTCAAAAAACAAGTGGTTCAAATGAGGGTTTATCGAGTCCAAAGTCATAGGTTCGAAACCACCCTAAAGAAATCAAGAATCTAAATTTCAATAAGATTCCTTTTTCTCTTAAGTTTTATTTTGTTGAAGTAAAAATATTTTTCTGAAAAAATTTCTACTTGAAATTTGAATAAGAGAAGGGCTATCAATTTTGATTCTTTGCCAAAATGGCTTGCTATTGACCTTATGTGCAATTTAAAATAAGATAGTTTTATGAAAATGGATGAGCATTCCTACCCATACCTAGTGATGTTATTTTACTCAAATTTCACTTAAATTGAGTTTGATAATGATATTTCTATTGAATCCTATGTTTTTGGTAAATAGATTGTGCTTTCTCCCTCTAAATTAAATTTTTCGTTTGATCTTTTGGATGTTGGTATCAAATTCTTTAATTTTGGGCCATTTGTCAGATACTAATACTTCTTATGATGAAACAACCAAAATATTTTAGGGAGGTAGGCAATATGCTTTGTTTGGTGGGGATGCTTTGAGCAAAATGAATATAGAACACATTTTGCTACACAAAATACTTCATTATACTATTTTATTTTTCAGTATCAAGTGTTGGATATTCCATATCTTAATTCCATGAGTCTTTACATGATAGCTAAGGCTGTTAAGCAAGAAATGACCAATATTAGCTTTATTATTTTGAAATGTATGATCCTCATCAAGCTGTAAATCTTCCCTATTCCATGCTCTTTATATCTTAAAGAATGAAGGAATCTTTTTGCTGAATGCTTGGATTAAGGCAAATCGTGATCACCAAATTTTGGACCTTGTTAGCCTCAAAAAAAGAAAAGTTCAGTACAATGAGGATGATAGTTGGTTCAAAGGTACTAGAAAATCCCTAGTAGTGTCACTCTTTGTCTGCACAAAGGTAAAAAATTAGTAGTTGTTAGCTTTGATTCTAAAACTTCTAAATCTATTCGTACTACCCTAGCTAAGCATTCCAAATGAATTCAAGGGCAATCAAATAAGAAATTGGAGGCTAAGGTTGGAAAATGAAGTAATCATTAAAGTTTGCCCTTTTCATGGTTGTCTTCACCTTGACCAACATTTTGGTCAAATAAACTCGACAAGGATTGGAGGATCACTACATCTAAGTTTAATAGCTTGTCAACAAGCGTAATCATCTTTAGATTTTAGCTAAAGACATATGACCTCTCAACCATCATAACTTTAAAAATCTCCTTTGACTACATGAACCTCTCATACCTTGTTTGCTATACAACTTTGGTAAATGTAAGCAATTTATCGAGGCATGTTTCATGTGTTCATGAAACCTTTGAAGTTCATGGATGTCATCAGAAGACTATGGGCTAGGAAGTGACCCTTAACCCATTTTGTGAACATTTCATGGGTCTCTATATCTACATCGGTCCCTATGGGATTTGGAGTACCTTGACATAGGAAATATGTTAATTTCTCAAAATCTAGAAAAATTTTGAGGTTTAGTCAATCGTGATAGTTTGGCCCCAGTTAGTTTATTAGTTTTCAAAATGATATTTAATGTATTTTTAGCCATTTTTGAGATTTTACAAATCTACATTAGTGAGGAAGAGAATATAAACATTTGATTGAATTTTGATATTGAAAACATGATTATAGTCTTTCAAGCATGTTTTTCTCCCCCTATTTTTTTAGATTTTTTACCTTTATGAGAAGTTCAGGAAATCATATTTCCTAGTGAGAATTAAGATTTAAAGGTATCACTAATGGACCCACAACTTGTGAGATATCCATTTGTGACCATAAGGTAGGTAACTTTTACCAATTACATCTGTATGTAATCCTTAATATGTTTTCCTTCACGTTTCATATAGACTTATGACTCGTGTAGTATCTATATTACTAAGTGTTAAGTCAGACCTACGAATCCTCTTTAATTGTGCACTCGACTATGAACATTCCATGACTCGTTAGACAATGTCATAGTAAGGTCACACTAAAGTACATCTCATGCTAAGGCAGTGATCATAGTTGTCCACTAAAAATGTGTTCTATGACTCGTGAGACACAACATAATTGTGGCAGTGTCTCATGTCACACACATATTGGTAGAAGGCATAGATTCTTAAATCCTAATTAATTTTATCCATTTTGGCTTAATATTGATTGAACTTAGACTCTTCTAAGTGAGAGATTTTCTTGCTTGGAAGATTTCATCATTTTATCTTTGCTTATTTAGGTTCTCTACCCTATGCATGCATCATCATCAATTAAAGGATAAAGAAAGTATAAATAAGTAAGCCTAACATACATTTAAATGTGGAATGAGCATGAGCTTCGACTAAGTGATGTACTAAGAGCCATTGGTGCACCACATAGTTGATTTAGGTGGCTTGATTAAATTAATAAATCCTATCTATTACATGAATACATCTCATGCATTCATGGGTTTTCAAGTCTTCTTGAGCTTCTTGGCCTAACTTGCCTCCTTGCAACAATTACAAGAAAAGGAAACCCTCACCAACTAAGTGTTCTACTCTCAAAACATTTGGGGAAAAAACAAAAAAAAAAAAAAACAAACAAGGGTCTAGCAAGCCTTATTTAATTACAACACATTCAATCAACATCGAATTTTTAATTAAACTAATTTAAACATTCATGTTTATCTCTATTCATCCACAATATCGTTCATTAAATAATTAAATGAACAATAATAAGATTTGACAATCAAATTTAAATGCTTATTACATAAATAATTTATTATAAGCAAAATTAGCATAACCGTTGTACACCATAATTTTGCACAAACTTGAAGAGCATCTCAAATTTGATTTTAAAAACATGCAAAAATAACCATCATTAATTTGAGAAGTTGCATAACATTTATGCATCAAATTTGAACAGAAAAATTGATTTCAATGAGCAAAAACACACCAGAATGGCAAGATGGTGCCCCTATGGTAGCTTTTGGGCAAGCCGCTACCCTGATGGCCACCTAGGCAGGCTGCATGGGCATGCACAGTGCTCCTACTGCTGAAGGTATGTGCAGCATTAGTATCTAAATATTTTCAAAAAACATGAATGTAACTAGCCCACACACATCTGCAAGGATCATTACATACATAGGATTCAAATTTAGAAGAGGAAAATACTTGGGTAAAAGCAGAAAATTTGAAAAGCAAGAAAAACTCTTAGCAATCGTCAAACAGGCTCTTCACCGGCACAGTAGATTCGCCATCAATTTTTCCCTTAGATGGACTCCTGTGTTTTCACTAAAAGTTTTACTAGAACTTATCAACCCTTTGAAGATTCTTCAATCCAAATTTCAAGCCGATCAGAATACTAGAGGTACTCCTAGAACAAGCAAGAATGGCTGCCAGAAACTACTCCAATCAGGAGCAAGAGCAACCAAAATAGATAGCCTTTAATTTAAATATCCACACACCAAATCTATGGCCCATTCTCTATATAAAGGCTAGAAATTCTGCATAGAATGAGGGGAGAAAGCTGGGAATATTGAGGAGGAAGGAGAAGGGAGAAGGAGAAAGTGATGGGAGGCTAACAACTTTGATTCCTACTACACAATATTGTTCGGAGAAAATTATACAAAATGTGCACACCTAACATACATCTAGCTAGCCACCCTACCATATCTATATATAGGAGTGGTCACACACCTCCCACAAGGAGGTGATTTCAAGTGTCCTTTGCTTAGGTGGCTACTAACTTGTGATTAGTGAATTTGATTGAAGCATAAATTTCATTTATTGAAATATCTTGCAATTAAATTCTAATTCTTATTAAATGAATTCTTCATTTAATAATTCGAAAAACATTTATCTCTCCAAGTTAATTAAATTAAATACTTTAATTTAATTAATAATTATTTGACTTAACTCTTAAGTTAAAGCGCTTAACAATTTAAACTAATCAAAATTAACTCAACCTTTAAATTAATTTTGATCAATTGATAGTCATGTGACATCAATTAATTAACCATTAATTAATTGATCATAATTTAACTCTTAAATTAATTTTACAAATTTAACATTTAAATTAATCAAGTCAAAATTACTACAATTTTGCCTCATCCAAAAACCGGTTATGAATTTTCTAACTCTTAAAAAATTCTCTTTCCTTCAATAGATCATGTCATTAGCTTTTGTGTGTGACCCATTAGGTTCTATCATTCATTGGACATGGGCTCACAACTCCTTGTGACTTTCGGAATATCAAATATATAAGTTAGTTTAAACCCCTTTAAATTAAGCAACTTAATTAAATTAATCTCATTAATTGAAGCGTACCCAATCTCCATGGTCAATGTCCAATCTTAATCCCATGGAGCCCAACTAATTGGCCAAAATGAATGCTCTTGAAGAACCATTCTAGCATTACGAGTACCATGCAAATATGGTCTTTCTATCTTCTATCTCTCAAAAGAGGCCTAGGGCAAGATATTTATTGGCTCCCTAATAGCCTTGATACTATATTTCTATTCTTAATGTTTGATTTTATTGTGTGACCTCACATTTGGAATCCTTTTCCAAATTGTCACATCACGTTACATAAGGATTTCTTAGAATTAATCATTATACAACACAGAGAAGATGTACTCACCCTTCATAAAGACGAGGAGTCGGATTCTATCTTAGATCTCACAAATCTTCATGCTAAGTAGCTCATACCCAATCTCATCCTAAATGACCTACTAGGTGGTCAAGGAATAGCCAAAATATGAGGACTAAACACAAGGTTACCATGAACCCTCAGGTTAGAGGACTAATAATATGCATTAACGTAAGTAGGTGCGTCTTTAGTGCCTTATTCTCTAACAAGTACCCATTAACATGTATTTGTATCTCATACAATTGCTCATGGAATGGAGCAATCTCTAACCCTTGGGTTTATGCATCATTAGTGCAAGTCTATCTAGATCTTAGATGCCCTATCTCATAAGATCCTATGACTTATAAGATCTAAGATTATGACCGTATAAGACTTATTCCATGATTTCCACCCAGTGCATGACCAAGTTCCATAGTCTTGTGTGATCTAGTGGTTTCATCCAAATGCAAGTGAAGTAAATAAAGCGCATAAGATAAAAGTGTCCATATAAAGAATATCATTCGATCAAGATTGTCTTACAAGAAAATAGTTTACAAGGCCAATCTAATTGGCTTATGGGGTACTGCTCTAACAGCAGCGTGCTAGGTGCTAGCCAATGGGGCAGCTTTGCTAGTAGTTTCAATGAGCATTGTTTTACCCGTTTGGTGCACTTTTTCATGGGAAACTCTTAGACACTTCCAAAATGTTATTGCACACATATTTTGATAAATTTTCAGAATTTACACAGTTAGAAACTATAAATGAAAGTCCTCAACATGCTTCAAAAATCAAATTGAATGAAGAATTATTATTCTCCAAACTCCTTCAAGTAAATCCAATTCACAATTGCTAAAACCGTTTCAAGTAATTAACTACATGCTAAATCATAATTTAACATCTAATGCCAATGACCAAGGCCACCTATTGAATCTCCTTGAATTACCCCTTGAAGAACTCTTCTTCAAGTGATCTTTCTTGTTCACCAAAAATAAAACACTCCAAATATAGTGTCTCTGAAGGTATCCACACTCCTTTTACACTCTAAATCATCACTCTAATGCTAAAAATAGAATGAAAATGATGGGGGAATGTGGTAGGGAAAAGATGGAGAAGTTTAGAAGAGAAAGAGTTGTAGAGAGAATCTAGGAGAGTTGTTTTTATGCTCAACTAATTGGGAGATTTTTGCAAGGAAAATAGGAGAAAGATGGACAACCATGTTGTCTTGTGCGAGGGCATATTTATGAGGTGTGATGGATGCCCCTTTACACCTTCCTCACATATTGCCAACTAGCATGGCAATTTGCATGCTTAGTTGAATTTTAGTTCCCACTAATTCTAATTAAGAAATTCAAATGCCACCAAGTATTTAAATGGATTCTTTTATTTTAATGTTTCTTCCAAATTAAATTCTCCAATTAATTAAATCAACCCCTCAATTTAATTTAATTAAATTAACTCCTTGAGCTAACTACACTAATTAAATTGTCACATGGCACCAATTAAATAAGTATTTTAATTTAATTAGTCTAATTAACTTCTTAAGTTATTTGATCAATTTAACACTTTAAATTAATCAAGCCATTATGACTAACTCGTAATTATTCAACCTGGTCTCTTCCGAACTTGACCACTCTAATTATTTAACTCCATAGACAATTTCTTCAATTCCAATTAGAGTGCACAAGGTTTTTGTGTGGGACCATTCAATTTTACTAATTAATTAGATATAGGCTCACAACTCTTCATAATTTAGTGAATATAAAATATCTCGATTAGTCTAAACTGTTTTAAACTATTTACTCTTTCAATTAATCTATATTAATTGAAGAGTACCCAATTTCCACTATCAATATCTAGTATAAGCCTATAGATCTCAGCCAAATGGATGAATTAGTCTTGGGTAAACCTATTCTGTTTATCATTGCCACATAAATACATTCTTTCCATTTTCTATCTCCTAAAAGAGGTCTAAGATAAAATATTTGCTAATTCTCTAATAGTCTCGATGACTATATATCTAATCTTGATATTGATTCCTATTTGTGACATCATCTTTGGAAAACTCCACTTCCAAATTGTCATACTACATTGTGCAAGGATTTCTTAGAACTAATCATCCTAGAACACATAGGAGATCAACCCGTTCTTCACAAATGAGCAAAATAGGTTCTATTTTGGAACTCTCTAGCCTTCATACTTAGGTTGTTCCCAACCTATGCCCTGAGACACTATGTCGTTGGGATAAAATCAAAGTATAAGTACCTAAATATAAGGTTACTGTGGAAACTCAAGTTAATAAACCAATTATATGCATTATCGTAAACTAGAGTATTTCCTAACTATCGACATGTCACTTAGGCTATCTTGTGGATTCTTTAGGTGAGTTTTCAGTGAACTTGTTATCTAACAAGCACCTATTAACATGCATCGGTGTCATACACAAATTGCCTATGAAATGGGATGATATCCAATCCCACGAATCATATATTGCTAGTGCAACGTTTTTAAATTTTAGATGCCCTATTTCTTAAGATTTTATGACTTGAAGTATTTAAAATCATGACCATAGAGGTTTATGATCAGCATCATATGGATGACCAAGTCCCATAGTCTTGTATGATTTAAGAGCTTCAACCAAATGCATGTGAAGAATATTGCAAATGCATAAGATAAAGATGACCATTTATTGAATATCATTCAATCAAAATTGTATCACAAAAAGAGTAGTGTTACACATTAATCTAAGTTGCTACAGGTACTATTCCAACATTCACTAATACTTTCTCCTTCATTGCTAAGTTGTCGCTATGAAAATTCCATTGTCTCTTCGTACTTCTTAGTAGTAGTTTTTAGCTTAACTTGACATTAATAACACATTTCACTATGGAGACTTACTTGAGGAGGTTGTTTTGGACCTATGTCCTAGATATCCAAAAGGGAAAGCCTTCATTCAATCCGAACTATGGTTTGCCATCTACACATGTCCATCTATGAATTGAAATGGGCTTCTAGATAATGGTTTTTCAAGTTCTCATAGGCCCTTCTTCACATTGGTTTCACATAGTCAAAGTTTAATTACTCTTTGTTTAGCAAGGGATAGGATGTTTTTCTTTTTACCTTGCTCATCTATGTAGATGACATCATGATTAATAGGCCTTCCACTCTAGCCATTGAATCTCTCAAGTCATATCTTTAGTCCTAATTCAAGCTTAAGATTTAGGACCTATTGCAAAAAAAATTTATCATTTTTGATAAAATTTTCTAATGGCTTCTGATGGAACAACAAATTATTGATAGGTCTCTAATGAAAAATTTCTTGTTCATTTAGGACCCTCATTGTAATTATTTTTTGTTTGATTTTTGGCTAAAGCTTCTGCTTTGAATTTTTCCAATGGATTTCTATCAACTTTGTGATGGAATTTTAACAATGCCAAACTATCAATTTTTTGTCTCATTTTCGATGGTTTATTTAATTTGAAAATTGATGAATTACAATGCCAATCTATAAATTTTTTGATTGCCTTTTTATATTTTTTTGTTTTATTTTCTTACATTTTTCAATGAAAATTTATATAGAATTTCTATGGATAGTTATCAAAATTATTATTCATTTATAATTATTTCTATCAAAATCCCTTTGGGTTTCCTCAAAAATATATCCTAAAATATTTCAAATAAATTTTATTTAATTATAAATGTAACCTGTTGTACATCTTATATATAAAATAACATATAATTATAGTACAAGAAAATTAGGAACAAATTGAACAATAATTTAAAATAAAACATAATTTTATAAATATAAGTTTTAAAAATTATAATTTGTAATTATGAAAGCCAACAAAAAAATGCTATCTAGTGGCCGCCAGCACTAGCATCATTACAAACATCAAAATAGTCATCTTGCTCGGTGACATGTTAATGCTGGTTATGATTGCCCTATTGCAGCTGAAGCTGCTAGTGTTAGATTAGGGGGGTAGGCCCCTAGAATGAGAGTCATCCCTCTACATGACTAGTTGAGAGACCAAATTATTGGAATAGGACCCCATAAGCAATTAGATTGGCATATAAACTATTTCATTTGTGAGACAATCTTAATTGAATGATATTCATATACAATAGCCATCTTTATCTTATGTTTAATTTACTTTACTAGCATTTGGTTAAAGCCCATTAGATCACACATAACTACGAGACTTGGTCATGCACTCGGTAGTGATCATGAAACAAGTCTTACACAATTGTGATCTTAAAATATTGCAAGCCATGGCATCTTATGAGATAGGGCATCCAAGATTTGGATAGACTTGCACTAGCGATGCATAAATCCAAGGAGTTGGATATCGCTACATTTCATGAGCAATCTATGTTTGACATGAGTGCATATTAGTGGGTGTTTTCTAAAAAACAAGTTCACTAAATGCCTGCCTGAAGAATCCACTACATAGCTGCAGTGGAAAGTCGGCAGTAGCAAGTTCTCTAGCTTATGCTATTACATATAATTCACCCTTTGATATGAGAATCCATGATAACCTTGTGTTTAGGTTCTCATGCTTTGACTCTTCTTTGACCACTCTGAAGGTCATTTGAGTTGAGCTTAGGTATGAGCTACTTAGGCATAGAGGTTTGTGAGATCCAAGATAGGATCTATCTTTTCATCATTGTGAAGGGCGAATATATCTCTTATGTATTCTATAATGATTAATTTCATGAAAACCTTACACAAGGTAATATGTAATTTAGAAAATGAGTTTTCCAAAGATAAGCTCATAAAGGAGAATCAAATATTGAGAATAGAAACATAGTTATGAAGGCTATTAGGGAGCCAATAAATATCTTACCCTAAGCCTTTTTCAGGAGATAAGAGACAGAAGGAACATATTTGCATAGCAATCGTAGAGCTAGAATGGTTCTCTAGCAGCATATCCATTTTGACCAATTAGTTGGGTTCCATGGGTTTGAAGTTGGACATCGATCATGGAGATTGGATACTTTTCAATTAATGGAGATTAATTGAATTAAGCCATTAGTTTAAAAGAGTTTAAACTAACATGAATATTTCAATATTCTTGATATCACAAGAGTTGTGAGCCCATATCCAATGAATGGTAGAAATTAATGGGTCACACACAAAAGCTAATAGAAAGTTCTATTTGATATAAAGGGAATTTTCTAAAAGTTAGAAAATTCCACATGACTGATTTTGTGGAGGAAAAATGGTTGACTAATTATTGGTCATTTTAGCTTAATTAATTTAATTGTTAAATTGATAAAAATAATTTAATGGTTAAATTAGGCCTATTGAATTAAGGAGTTAATTTAATTGGTTCCATATGACAATCAATTGGTTAAATTAACTTAAAGAGTTAAGTTAACGCCTTCTAGCTTAAAGTGTTAAGCTAATTGACTTAAAGAATTAAATTAAGGGGTTAGTTAATTAATGTGAGGAATTAATTTTGGAGGGAAATTCAAATGTAGTTCATTTGAGGTGCATTTTGAATTAATTTGGATGAGATTTCATGAGATGAAATGAAGATTCCAATGCAAGTGAAATTCATATTTCACATGCAAGTTCCTTGCTTAGGTGGCATCATGCCTCATAGGAGGTGTGATGCCAACTTGCATCACACCTTCCCTCCTCTATACATAGAGGCCGCCGGCCACATGTACACAACTCATATTAGATTCCCATTCTCCATCCAAATTGTGTGATTCACTCATGTGTTGAAATTTCACACATTTTCCTCACCTTGCCCTCCTAAATTCACCCTTCATCACTTATTCTCTCCTTGGTTTTTCATCTGAATAAGGATTAATTGGGATTTTCCTATGGTGTGTGGATCTTCACATTAGAGGCTAGACAATCGAATAGCTTTACTCTTGGAAGCTCCATTGTAGGGCAAAAAGTTTGGAGCAATTTTTCCAGAACTTTCTGGATTTATTTTCTGCTAAAATTTTTATTGGAGGTTATGTCTAAATTTCAACCATATTGGAGGTGTTTTGTTTAGGCAATTGTTTTCGTGTTTTCGCTGTGGCAGAGAAAGACAGTTTTGAAATGTTCCAGCCTTTCTTCCACTCTACCATGGATTTTTGAGCAATCAAGGTATTTATCTTCTTCCAAATCCATTTAACAGCATGATTTGAACCTTCAAAGGTGTGTAGTCAAGTTTTGATTTAGCGTTACTTGTTTTATTTCATGGATCCTTATGCTACACATTTCTTTAAGTAGTATTGGAGCCCATTTCACGCGTTAATTTGGATTTTTGATTTGATTGATTTATGTGATGGATTGATCTAGATCTCCAAATAATAGATCTAATTTATGAATTGGAGCATTTGAATGATGTTGCTTTTGGCTCCCTTGTTGATTAATTAAAACTATGCTAATATGTGTTTTAAGAGTTAATTCATGTCTTAGTATGTTTTGATTCATAGTTGTTAATTTTAAATGTTAGTTTAGCATTGGATGATGTTATATGTTGATATAGCATGTTAAATTTAACCTTAAGGCGTTTTGGTCATTTTTGGATCCCATTGGATTGGAGATTAATTCGGGAGTATTGGAGAATGATGATTCTTACATGAATTTGATTTTTTCAAGCTTGTTAGAGCACTTGAATTTGTATTATTAAAAGGTGTTGTAGAATTGGAAATTTATCTATATTGTGTGAGTTAGTTTTTAGGAAATGTCGTAAAATGTTTGGTGCACAAAAGTTGCACAAAATGAGGTTTGCTTGTTCTCTAACCAAAAAGAGGGCATGTTGTTGCGCCCGACTGGGCATAGGCCGAGCAGCGGGCGCTCTTGCTGCATTTATGTGCACCAAGACTAGGGTAGCAACACCTAGTCATAGGTTTGGGTGCATTTTGAGCTTGTTTTTATGTTATTTCATGACCAATTTAATATAAATCATGCTACATAGATGCACAAGTGTTGTGCAAGTTCTAAAAATTATGTTTGATATTTTTGAATGCTTTCAAAGTCTTGTTCAAGTTAGTCTTCAATTTGGTGCAAAGTGAGATGCATAATTGTTATGCTTATTTTTGCTAGTTAATTAACTATTTATGACATAAGCAATTAATTACTAGAATTAAATGTTAATTCTTGATTTATTGTTCATTTAATTGTTGAATGGATGATGAATGAATGGAGATGATCAAGAGCCTTTAATATTGATTTTAGTTATTTTAGGTTGTTGAAAAGGGTTGTATTAAATTGCGGCGGCTTGCATGCCTATTAATTTCTATCTTATAAATGTTATAAGAGTAGAATCATTAAGAGTGAGGATTTCTTTCTCATGTAGATGTTGCAAGGAGACAATAAGACTATTGAAGATATAAAGACCCATGAATATATGGGGATACATTTATCTAATAGTTAGATTTAATCAACTCACTTAAAATTAACTAAATAGTGCACCCATGGCTCTAAGTGCACTACTTGGTTAAGGCTCATGGTCAACCCACCTTTGGAGTGTGCTAGGCGCATTTACGTATTTATGCTTTTCATATCTTATTGATGTATGAGATGCATGGCTAGGATATAGAAAACTATAATAAGAAGGTTAAATTGATTAGAACTTTGCAAGCAAGAAAATCCTTCCACTTAGAGGAGTTTAAGTGCTTTCAAAACATTAAGTCAAAATAGATACAAATTTAAAGGAGCTTTAATTAATCTATGCCTTATACCAATAGTATATGATATGATGATGCTACTATCTTTGTGTGATCGCACTTATCACGGGGGTCACACTTGGGTAGAAAGCCATGATCATATATTTAGCATTTAATGCACCTTTGACTTGATGCTTCCCATACGTGGCTCACATCACGTGGCATGACATGGAGCCCTCTCGAATTGATGTTTGATTAGCATGTTCAACTTAACACCTAGTAATGTAGAGGACGCACATCTCATGGATTTACATGGAAAGTGAGGCAAAATATATCAGGAGTTGCATAAAGATGCAATTAGCAAAGTTTCTTACCTTCTGATTGTTTGTGGATGCACTCATCACAAGGGTCCACTTACAAGTTGTTAGCGCCTTGATTCTCATTAGAAAATAAGATTTCCCGAATTTTTCTAGGTAGTGCGGAATTTGATAAAATAGTAGGAAAAAAACATACTTGAAAGTCCATAAACATATTTTCAATATCAATATTCAATCACATGCTTATATTTTCTTTTCTCACCTTTGATGATTTGCAAAATCTCAACAATGGCTAAGAAACTACTCAATGTTATTTTGGAAATCAATAAATTAATCGGGCCTAACTTCCACGATTAACTTAACCTTAAAATTATTCTAGATTCCAAGAAAAAGATATGTGCCTTACATCATGGTGCTTTTCATCCCGTTGGGAACAATGTTGATCAAGAGATATTTGAAATGTTCACAAATTAGGTTAAGGATCGTCCTATCCCATAGTCTTATAATGGTATCTACAAATTTCAAAAGTTTCAAGGACAAATGAATAATACCTCAATTAAAGCTTACAAGAGTTGTAAAGTAAACAAGGTATGAGAAGTTCATGTTTTCAAAAGAGATTTTTCAAGTTAGGATGGATGAGAAGTCATGTGTCATCAATTACAGTCTAAAGATGAATGGGCTTGTTGAAAAGCTCTTCAACTTGGACGTAATGATTGACAATGATCTCCATGAGAATTTGATCCTCATATCCTCATCGAATTTTATTGATCAAAATGTTAATCTAGATGGAGACTACCATGACAAGGGCATACCATTAATGCTTGCTTTCTCCTCTAAGTCTAAGGGTCATATGGGTGCTAGAAAGGGAAGTAAAAGGAAGAAAAATTCTTCCTCTAAAGGAAAGCACCCATTAAAGGCATCCGATGGAATCAAGAAGATTATAGATGATATAGTAGATATTACTTGTTTCTACTTTGGCAAGAAAGACCATTCGAAGTGGTATTACAAGAAATACCTTGCATCCCTTGAGAATGGTATGTACTTTATTAAAGTGCATTTAAGGATAAATTCTTCCTCATGGATATCTGATATCTCATGTGGTTTTTATCTTTGTATTTTGTTACAGAGAGTAGATAGAAAAATAGAATTATGTGATGGAGATAAGATCCACCACCTTGGCAAAGGAGAAAGAGTTAGGGCCAAATCCAAAGGCATATAATGAGTTAGATTTAGGGAACTCCATACTTATATTGGACACCTTTGTTATTATGTACCATATCTTGTTGAGAATATTATTTCAATTCCCATTTTGGATAATGAAGGAATTGATCCTTTTATATCAAATGGGAGATTGAAGGTATTAAAGAATAGGTTCTTTAGTTGCTCATGGTATACTTAATAAAGGATTATACATTTTTTTATTCTCAACCATTATTGATGCACTTTCAATCAAGTAAAAGAAAATTAAATAACCAAGAAAATACCATACTATAGCATGCAAAACTTTAACATATATCCAAAAGTAAGATGAACAAGTTAAAAGCTCTCAAAGTACTTAATGTTAGTGATATTGAGGATATTTCTACTTGTGAGTTTTGTTTTAAGGAAAAAATGACCAAGACTCCTTTTGTAGGACAATCGAGGGGGAGAATACTTGAGTACTGAATTCTTGGATTATGTAAAGGAGAATGCAATTCTCTCTCAATGAACTCCACCTGGCACACCCCAACATAGTAGAATAGCCGAGAAGAGAAATCATACCTTGTTGGACATGGCATGTTCCAGATAAGCTATTTTAATGTGCCTATATCCTTTTGGAAATACACCTTAACAACAGTGGCGAGGCTGATAAATATAGTACTCTCAAAGTCAGTGCTAAAAATACTACATAAGATGTGGTTTGGCAAAGCACCTTCTTACTCTTCCCTAAGAGTTTGGGGGTTTCCCGCTTACGTCAAGTAGCTAGTGAGAGACAAGTTGGATACAAGATCCATCTTGTACAAGTTTGAGAGATACTCAAGAGAGTCTATGGGTTATTACTTTTATGATCCCTCAAAATAAAAGGTGTTTTTGTTTTGAGGAACACCTATTTTTTGGAAAAGGAATTTTTATTAGATAGAAATGGCGTTGTTGTTGAACTTGATGAAGTTCAAAATAATCATCAAATCCCACAAATGGTGGAAAAAATTGATCATCAAGAGCCTTGCACGTAACCTCTGAGACGGTTGGATTGAATTAAGAAACAACCTAAAAAATTCAAATTTCTTTATAAGATGGGCCAATCAAATAGTGATTCAAAGATCTATGAGGAAACTATGTTGGACATAGATTTGAGATGTTGGCTTGACACCATGAAATTTGAAATAGACTCCATGTACTTTAATAAGGTATGGACTTTGGTATATCTATCAAAGGGTATAGTACCTATTGGTTGCAAGTGGATCGATAAACAAAAGCTAGAAATCAATTGAAAGGTTATTACCTTTAAGGCACAACTAGTGGCAAAAGGTTACACTCAAAGACTCGATTTTAATTTTTAGGAATCCTTTTAACCAGCAGAAATCCTTAAGTCTAAGAGGATTTTACTTGCCATAGCCACATATTATGACTATAAGATATAGCAAATGAATGTGAAAATTGCTTTCCTCAACGGAAATATTAAAGAAGAAATTTATGTAGAGCAATCACATGGTTTTACTTCCAAAGGGAGTAAGCAAAAGGTTTGCAAACTTAAGAAGTCCATTTATGGACTCAAATAGGTTTTCCTAAGTTGAAATATACATTTTTATAAAATAGCCAAACTATTTACCTTCGTAAAAAATGTGTATGACCTTACGTGTAGAAGAAGGCTAGTGGGAGTAGTGTACAATTTATTGTATTTAATGTCGATGTCATTCTTCTCATAAGGAATAAAAGAGAAATGATAGTTTGTACTAAAGTATGGCTATCCATACAATTCTACATGAAAAATTTAGGAGAAACATCCTATGTGTTAGGAATATATATCTATAGAGATATATCAAGAAAGATGCTGGGGCTTTTCCAATCACCATACATTGATAAGATACTAAAGAGGTTTAGTATGGAAGAATTTAAGAAGGGATTCGTCCTGATCAAACACAATTTATGTCTCTTTAAGTCTATGGCCCCTAAAACTGATGATGAGAGACATTAAATATCCCACATACCTTATGTGTCCACTATAAGGTGCATAATGTATTCCATTTAATGTATAAGGTTAAATGTGGCACACGCTCTAAGTGTTACTAGCTGCTTTCAATCCGACCCTAGTAAACGTAATTAGATGACCTTCAGAGTAATCCTTAAGTGCAAAAGGTCTTTGCAGGACATCTTGAGAAGATAGGTCTTAAGATGATGTCGAATTAGCTTTAGGGCAAGTAGGAGATTATTAGAATAGTGCTCTACAGATAATTAGATTAACATGTAAACTATTTCATTTGTGAGACAATCTTAATTGAATGATATTCATATGTAATGGCCATCTTCATCTTGTGCTTAATTTACTTCACTAGAATTTGGTTAAAGCCTTTAGATCACACATGACCCCGAGACTTAGTCACAAACAGGGTGGTGATTATGAAATCTTACTTGATCGTGATTTTAAAATATTCTAAGTCATAAAATATTATAAGATAAGGTATCTAAGATTTGAATAGACATTCACTAACGATGCATAAATTCAAGGAGTTGGATATTTCTCTATTTCATGAGCAATCCTTGTTGAACATAGGTGCATATTAGTGGGTGCTCATTAGAGAACAAGTTCACTGAAGGCCTGCCTGGAGAATCCACTAGATAACCATAGTGACAAGTTCTCCAGCTTATGTTAGTACATATAATTAGTCCTTTGACCTGAGGATCCATGGTAATCTTGTGTTTTGGTCCTCATACTTTAACTCTTTATTAACCACTCTGAGGGTCATTCGGGTTAAGTTTGGGTATGAGCTACTGAGGCATAGAGGTTTACGAGATCTAAGATGCGATCTATCTCTTTGTCATTGTGAGGGGTAAGTGCATCTCCTATGTATTTTATAATGATCACAAAATCCTTGCGCTAGGTAGTATGATAATTTGGAAAAAATTTTTTTCAAATATGAGATCATAAAAGGGAATCGAACATTGGGAATAGAAACATGGTTATAGAGGACTAGGCTCCTTTTGAGGCACACTAGTGTAGGAAGGCAATTATTGGTAGCTTAACCCATAAACCTACCCCTTCTTCCTAGGGCCACCCATAGTTTAAGTCTACAACTCAATCTAAGATAGTTTGGTTATTGTACTGCTCCCAACACCCTCTGGCTAAGAATGGAATTGTAGTGCCTATTGGAAGCTCTTCTCCAAGGTATAAAAATAAATATACGATTGCAATGTAATATAACTAGAATGATCTTATGTTATATATAATAAACTTATTGCAGCTCTCCTTGCCCTCTCATCCCCCAACTCTTCTCAGCCTGCCTCTGGTAGGTATTGGTAGAAACTTCCTCTACTATTAGAGACTGAAGCCTATATAAAGAATTAAAAATGACATAAGTTTGTTTATGTACATAATACTAAACTACAATGATTACAAGAAAAAAATTTAGCAGTCTTCTATAAATTGATCTTTGCAAAAAAAATAAAATAAAAGCTCATTAACAACCAAATAAGCAGTAACACATTATCATTTGAGAAGGGCATTACCCTTTCCTACCAAAATATAAGTAACAACAAATGGGAGGGGCTCTATTGTAACCTTTTCCCATCAACTAAAATATAAACGAATGACAAATGGGAAAGGCACCAACCTTTCCGCATCAACCATGTCATGCAATGTTTATAAACATAAGAGAAAGTAACATATATTCCAAATATAAACTAAGTTTACTAAAATTTGAAAGTTAGGAAACTTTCTAAATGCTCAACATGTATCTTAATGGACATAGTCTCTCCAATATATAGAGGGATCTATCGGTCTTAGAAGCTCGATTCTTCTTGGACAACTCAAACTTCTTCTGAAAATCTTAGAACAGCTAGTGCTGGCATAAGGTAGCCCTAAGTGTCCTCATCAATCCACTTTGGCCTATTGCTTGTCTTTTAGGAGTGGCCATGCACGTTACTCAGTTGATGACGCCTTCTAATATTGAAGGCCCTCTGAAAGTAGCCCTCATGCTGGTGGTCCTAGGTGACACATCTCTATGTAATAAAAAGTATCTGTTAGTGTACTTACAATACACATACATACTTAATTTGTAAAATTAAATATATCAATAACATTCATATACCTTCCAGTCCCAGAACATCAAGTTTTGAAAGGCCTATATATATGCATAACATAAGTCTTACCATTAATATATAGTTATTAGAATAATAATAAAATAATATTTATATAACAATTCCAACTCACCCATAGTGTCCCTCAAGATGCAAATATAACTTACCGGAACTATGGGATGGAGGCTCTGATCCTTCCTTGTCCATGAAAGCCCTCATAGCACTAGAATCCAATTATCAAAGCTCTAAAATGCTAAAATAACTAGGCTACACATGAATCCAAGGATCTAAACATGCTATAGATTTAGATTTGGTATGAGGAAAACCTTGATTCACTTAAATCCAAGGAAAACTAGGAAAAATCTTTCAACTCCTTAAAACTGTCTCCTCAATGGCATAATGGTTTCCAAGCAATCATTGCCCAACCAAATGTTTTTCCTCTAGCTGAAAATTTTACTAGAACACACCAACTCCTTAATAGATTATAGTTCAAATTTCAGCTCAATCAAAAACTAGAAAGTGCCTCTAAAAATTCGAGAATGAATCTCTAAAATGCTTATAGAAATCCAATTATCTTGCCTTTAATGATAAGATCCACACATCAATGCATAATCTAATTTTGTTAAATGTTAGTTGGATCATAAAGAGGAGAAATGCAAAGATGAAGGCTTGATTTGGAGATTGGAGATGAAAAAAGAAAGTGAAGCTTCAACACATGAGGTAACATTTGGGAATTGAAGGGAAAATGAGGTGAATGTGGCCGCCCCTCATACTATATTTGTGTATAGAGAGAGCATGGTGTGATGCCAATGTGGCATTACACCTTCCTCAAGGTGGCCACCTATACGCTCTTGTAAGTTAGCATGTAAATTTAAATTTTGTGTGCATTTGAAGTCTTCATTTCATCACATGAAATGTCTTCCAAATAAAATCTAATGCCACACCAAATAAACCTTTCATTTGAATTTTCCCTTCAAAATTAAATATCCATTTTAATTAAATTAAACTCCTTTAATTTAATTAATTACCTTGACTAAACTCTTTCAGTTACTTAGCTTAACTTTTTAAACTTGTCATTGTTAACTTAACTCTTCAAGTTAACTTGACCAATTGATAGTCATACAATATAAAATAATTAACTCCTTAATTAATTGATCTTGATTTAAATCCTTAAATTAATTAAATCAATTTAACAATTAAATTGATCGAACCAAGAATGAGTATAACTGTCAACCTCCAAAATCGATCATGAAGGAAATTCTCTAACTCTTAGATAATTTCCATTCATCAAGTAGCATTTACAATTGGCTTTTGTATGTGACCCATTAGGTTTTACCATTCATTGGACATGGGCTAACAACTCTTTGTGATTTTAGAATATGAAATATTCACATTAGTTCAAAGTTATTTAAACTAATCAACTTAATTCAATTAACCTCCATTAATTGAAGAGTACCCAATTTCCATAGTCGATGTCCAACCTCAAAGCCATGAAGCCTAACTAATTGCTTGGAAAGAATGCTTTTGAAAAACCATTCTAGCTCTACACGTACCATGCAAATATGGTCATTTTATCTCCTATCTCTTGAAAGAGGCCTAGGGCAAGATTTTTCAGCTCCTTAATAGCCTCAATACTATATTTCTATTCTCAATGTTCAATTTTCCTTTATGACCTCATCTTTGAAAAACTCCATTTTCAAATTATTATACTACTTTACGTAATGATTTTTTGAAATTGATCATTATAGAATATATAGGAGATATACTCACCTTTCATAACAATGAGGAGTTAGATCCCATCTTAGTTCTCACAAACCTCCATGTCTATGTAGTTTATACCCAATCTCTACCCAAATGACCCACTGCATGGCAGGGGAAAAGTTAAATCATGAGGACTTAAACATAAAATTACCATGGATCTATAGGTCAATGGATTAATTGTATGTGCTATCATGAGCTAAAAAACTTGTTACTACTAACTTGCTACTTCGACTAACTAGTGGATTCTTTAGTGGGGTCTTCAGTACTTTGTTCTCTAACAAGCACCCACTAACATGTACCTATATCTCATATGGTATTACTTATGAAATAGAGCAACATCCAACCCTTAGATTTATGCATTGTTAGTGAAAGTCTATTCGGATCTTTGATGCCTTATCTCATAAGATCGTACGACTTGGAAGATTTAAGATCACAACTGTGTAAGAGTTATTTCATGATCATCACCAAATGTACTGACCAAGTCCCATAGTCTTGTATAATCTAAGGGCTTCAACCAAATGCTAGTGGAGTAAATATAAACATAAGATGAAGATGGCCATTTAAAGAATATTATTCAACCAAGATTGTATCACAAGTGAAATAGTTTACATGACAATCTAATTAACTTCTGGGGAACTATTCCAACAATCTTCCACTTACCTTAAAGCCAATTCCCCATAGACTTAAGACCCTCTTCTTATGATATCTTTTAAAGTTCTTTTGCGATAGGGGTTTAGGCAGTGGATCTGCTATATTCTCTTTTAAAGTGACTCTCTTCACTCAAATCCCATCTCTATCAATGATCTCCATGATCAAATGATATCACCTAAAAATGCACTTAGATTGTTGATGAGATCTTCGCTTTTCAACTTGCGTTGTTGCCCTATTGTTGTCACAGAAGACAACCACTGGCTCAGGAATACTAAGGACTACATCTAACTGTTGGATGAAGTTTTTTGTCCAAACAACTTTCTTTGTAGCTTTCAAAGTCACAATATATTCTGCCTCTATGGTTGAATTAGCCGTGGTATCTTGTTTAGAACTCTTCCAACTTAATGTGCCACCATTAAGGCAAAATATAAATTTAAAAGTATATTTTAGGTCATCTACATCGGATTCAAAACTAGAATCTAAAAACCCTTTAAGTTTCAATTATTTGTTGCCATGTACCAAAAATAAGTCCTTAGTCCTTTTTAAGTACTTAAAGATTGTTTCAACGACCATCTAGTGACATTCACCTGGGTTGGATTGAAAATAGCTCAGAACACCTAGAGCATGTGCCACATATGGTCTTTTACATTGAACGGCATACATTATGCTCCCAATAATGGATGCATAAAGTGTGTGGGACATTCTCTGTCTCTCATTGTCAGTCTTAGGGCCATAAACTTGGAGAGACAAATGCCATGTCCTATAGAGAGGAATACCCTCTTGAATTCTTCCATACTAAACATCTTTAGTATGTTGTCAATATATGGGATTTGGGAAAGCCCCTGTATCTCCTCGATCTATCTCTATAGATATGTATTCCCAATAAGTAGGATGTTTCTCCCAAATCCTTCATTGAGAATTGAGTAGATAACTATGCTTCAGTACACTGTAACATTTACCTCTCATTCCCAATGAGAAGAATGTCATTAACATAAAGTATAATAAACCACATATTACTCCCACTAAACTTTTTGTACACACAAGGTTCATACACATTTTTGACAAGGCCAAATGATTTAACTATCTTGTCAATATGCATGCTCCAACTTTGAGATGCCTATTTGAGTCCATGAATGGACCTCTAGAATTCATAACCTTTTGCCCACTTTTTCTGGATATAAAATCTTGTGGTTGCTCTATATAAATTTTTTCTTCAATATTTTCATTAAGGAAAGTAGTTTTCACATCCATTTGTCTTATCTCATAATCGTTATATGTTGCTATGGCAAGTATAATCTAAATAGACTTAGGCATTGGGATTGGTGAAAAACTTTTCTCAAAATTAATACTAAGTCTTTAAGTGTAACCTTTTACCACTAGTTGTGCTTTAAGGTCATCACCTTTCTATCGACTCCTAGCTTTCACTTATAGATCCACTTGTAACCAATGAAAGCTATTCCCTCAAGTGGATTTACCAACTCCATACATTATTGAGTATATGGAGTCCATTTCAGATTTTATGGCATTAAGCCAATAAATGTGTTGACTCTAAGTCCAGCATAACTTTCTCTTCAAATCACTATTTGATTGACCTATCTCATAAAGGAATCTAAACATTTTAGGTTACTTTTCAACTTGGTTCGACCTTTTTAGAGGTTGTGTGTAGAGCTCTTGTTGCTCATTTCTTTCCACTATTTGTGGGATTTGATGATCATCTTGAATTTCATCAAGTTCAGCAACAGTATCATTTCTATCTAATAGAAATTCCTTTTCTAAAAAGTAGGCATTCCTTGAAACAAACATCTTTTGTTTCAAGGGATCATAAAAGTAATAATCTATAGACTATCTCGGGTATCCCATAAACTTGCACAAGATGGATCTATTATCCAACTTGTCTCCTACTAACCGCTTAATGTAAGCGGGGACCCCCAAACCTTTAGATAATGGTAAGAGGGTACTTTATAATACCAAATCTCATATGGCATTTTTGGCACCGACTTTGATGGTACTACATTTAGTAGCCTCACTACTGTATGTAAAGTATATCCCTAAAAAGATATGGGCACATACCATACCCAACAAGGTATGATTTCTTCTCTCCACTACTCCATTGTATTATGGTGTGCCAGGTGAAGTTCATTGAGAGAGAATCCCATTCTCCTTTTGATAATTCAAGAATTTAGTACTTAAGTATTCTCCCCATCGATCCAATCAAAGAGCTTTAATATTAAGTCCTTTTTATTTTTCTACTTCATTCCTACACTCATTGAACTTTTCTAAAGCTTTGGACTTGTACTTCATAAGATACATTTGTTCAAACCAACTATAATCATCGCTAAAGGTGATGAAGTAAAATAGCCTCATCTCGCATTAACTTTTAGTAGGCCACATACATCCATATAGATTAAATTCAAAGGACTTGATGAGGGCTCATTTTGTCCCTCAAATGGAGCTTTATCATTTTTCCCTTCAAACAATATTTACAAATAGGAAAGTTCTCAATGCCACTAACATTTAGCGCTTTGAGAGCTTCTAACTTGATCATCTTATTTTTAGAGATATGCCCAAGTCTTACATGTCATAGGATGGCATCTTCTTGGCTATTTAATTTTCTCTTACTTGATTGAAGGTGCATTAATGAAGGTTGTGAATCAAGTATGTATAATTCATTATTTAATATACCTTATGCAATTAAAAAACCATTCTTTAATACTTTCAACATCCTATTTGATGTAGAAATCATATCATTCATTATCAAGAATAGGAATAGAAATGATATTCTTAACAAGAGATGGTACATAATAATAAGGGTTTAATACAATGCAAGCATTTCCTAAGTTTAACTTGATAACGCCTTGGACCATGGTGGCAACTTTTGCTCCATTTCCTAGGTGAAGGAACATGTTCCTTTGATTATGACTTTTTCTTCTTTCCATCCCTTGTGACAAATTACAAAGGTGAGAACCACATGAAGTATCGATTACCCATGAGAAAGAATTAGTCATCAAGTGTACTTCAAAAAAGTACATACACGTCTCAAGGGTTGCCAGATAAGTTTTGCAATTTACCTTTTAATGCCCCGTTTCACCATAATGGAAACAACTTCCATCGGTCTTAGCCTCTTTCTTTTTCTTGACTCCTCCCAAGCTCTTCAATAGTTGCTTCTCTTTAGAGAAAAAACTCTTTTTCCTTTTACCTCCTTTTCTAGGTCCTCTAGGGCTTTTAGATTTAGAAAAGAAAGCAAGCATAAAAGGCTTTTTCTTTTTTTTCATCACTTTAATGGTCACCAACATATTCAATAATTCATTAATTATCATCTTTTGCTTGGACATATTAAATCTCATAACAAATTGGTCAAACAAGGAGGGTAATAACTATAAGATCAAATCCACATAAAGGTTATTGTCCATGATCACATCAAGTTGTCCAAACTTCTCAATG
Source organism: Jacaranda copaia (assembly GCA_014898725.1). NCBI lineage: Eukaryota > Viridiplantae > Streptophyta > Magnoliopsida > Lamiales > Bignoniaceae > Jacaranda > Jacaranda copaia. The sequence continues at coordinate 135,470 of JACGDI010000193.1, forward strand.
AGTCTAATAATCTTGAGCTTGTGTTCATGGATGCTTGAACCCTCAACCATTCTTGACCTAAAAAGCTCTCTAGATAAAGCAAACCTTTCATGTATTACTTGTACGCCATACAATTCTTATAAGTGTTTGTAGATCTCACAAGCATATCTCATACTCTTATACATGTTTTGGAGCTCATAGGTCATGGAAACCATCATGATGCATCTTGCTTGTAAATCATAATCTACAAACTTAGTGAACACTTCATGGACCTCATCGGTGGCATCATCACCCAAGGTTTTTGGTAGACTGTGATCAATGACATAGGTCCTTTGTTTAGAGTCTAGAATTATCTTGAGATTTTTCAATCAATCATGAAATTTAGGCCCAGTAAGCTTATCAGTTTCCAAAAGAGTGTGGAGTGGGTTCTTAGCCAGTTTGTTTTGAAGATTTCAAAATCTACAAAGGAAGAAAGGAAGAGTATAAGCATATGATTGAATATTGATATTACAAACATGTTTATGATCTTTGAAGCATGTTTCCTCCCACAATTATATCAAATCCTTCATCCCCTACAAGAATTTGGAAATTCTCATTTTCTAGTGAGAATCAAGATCCCAAGAACTTGCAAGTGGACCCCTATGACCAAGTGCCATCCATAAACAAACAAAGGGTAAGTAATATTTGCTAATTGCATCTCATGTAACTCTTGATGTATTTTACCTCACTTTTCATATAGACCTATGTGATCCTATGTCATCTACACTACAAGGTGTTAAGTCAGACCTACCAATCAAACTTTGATTTGAGACTACTTCGCGACATCCCCCATTATCGAATGCTAATGCATGGAAAGTCTCAAATCAAAAGTGCATCATATGCTAAGTATATGCTCACAGATTTCCACTTAAGTGTGACCCTCGTGATCAAGTGCCATCACACAGAGATGGTAGCGTTTTCATAGAATATGATATTGGTAGAAGGCATGGATTAATTAAAACTCCTTTTAATTTGTATCCATTTTGACTTAATATTTGAAACACTTAAAAATTCTAAGTGAAAGGTTTTTGTTGTGTGCAAAGATCTCATCATTTTTATCTTTTTATTTAAGTTTTCTATATCCTAACCATGCATCTCATATATCAATAAGCTATGAAAAGCATAAATAAGTAAATGCGCCTAGCATGTTCCTAGGGTGGAATGATTATGAGCCTAACTAAGTGATGCACTTAGAGCTATTAGTGTACCACTTAGTTGATTTTAAGTTGGTTGATTAAACTTAGCTATTACATGAGTGTATTCCCATATATTCATGGGTCTTCAAGACTTCATTGGTCTTTTTCACTCTTTTTAACTTTTACAAGAAAGAAATCCTCAATCCTAATAATTATATTCTCATAATTTTGATAAGGTAGAATAAAGTGACATGCAAACCCCATTTAATACAGCACATTTCAACAACTTGAAATAAGAAAAAAATCAATATTAAAGGTTCATGATCATCTTTATTTATCCATCATTCATTCAATACTTAAATGAACAACAATAAATCTAGAATTGGCATTCAATTTCAACAATTAAATACTTATCTTATAAACAATTAATCGGCCAAGCAAGATGAAGCATAACAATTATGCCACATTATTAAAGATTAACTTCAACAAATTTTTAAAGGCAATAAAAAATGTTAAACATAAATTTGAGAACTTGCACAATACTTATGCTTCTATTATGTATGATAAAAAAAACTTTTGGTCACTTATGGAGCCAAAAACAAATCACTTAAAGCTCATCTCCCCATAAAAAAATAGTTGTTGGCCTAACCTAGGTGCATAGTTGGGCAGCCGACACGCGTAGGGCACACCCGCTGCCTAGCTAGTGCCCGCCAGTAGCTGGCAACAGCCTCTATTTTGAGGTCATGATCGAGTTAGGTATTTTTAGGCTCAACCTTTGTGCACCAAAAAAAATGGAACAATTCCTAGCATTAAATCACACAATACAAATGAAATTTTAGATCTAAAACACCTTAAAAAATGAAATTTCAAGTGCTCAATCTTGCTTCCAAATATAAGTTTAAGTAAGAATCACATTCTTCAACTTGAATAAACTCCAATCAAATTGGATCCAAAAATAACCAAAATAATTTAAGGCCAAATTTAACATTCTATATCAACATATATCATCAACTAATGCCAAATCAACATTCAACATTAGCAACTATGAACTAAAACATGCTCAACATGTGAATTAGTACTTAAAACACATATTAGCATAATTGCAATTCATCAAGCATCGAGCCACATACAACAGCAACCAAACACTCCAACCCATAGGCTGGATCAAGTATTTGATGATTTTGATCAATTCATCTAGTAAATCAATCAATAAAAAATCTAAATCATAGCATGAATTAGACTTTGATATCACTTGAAAGCACATGTAGCACTAGGATCCAATTATCAAAGCTAAAAAATGCTAAAATAACTAGGCTACACATGAGTCCAAGGATCTAAACATGCCATAGATTTAGATTTGATATGAGGATTACCTTGATTCATTTAAATCCAAGGAAAACTAGGAAAAAGCTTTCAACTCCTTGAAATGGTCTCCCTAATGGCACAAAAATTTCCAAGCAACAATTGCCCAACTAAAAAATTTTTCCTTTGCAAAAAATTTTACTAGAACACAACAACACCTTGATGGATTTTTTGTTCAAGTTTCAACTCAATCAAAAACTGTGCCTCCAGAAATGCCTCTGAGTCGCTGCCAAAGACTAGATCTCCAAAAGACTTAGTGATCCAATTATCTTGCCTCTAATGATGAGATTCACACATAATGCACAATCCAATTCCCCTCAATGTTAGCGGGATCACAAATAGGAGAAATGCAAGAATGAAGGCTTGATTTGGAGGTAGAAAATGAAACCAAAAAAAAATAAAAAATGAAGATTCAACACATAAGGCAACACTTGGGAATTGGAAAGAAAATTAGGTGAATGTGGTTGGCCCTCACACTATATTTATATGTAGAGAGAGGATGGTGTAATGCCAATGTGGCATCATACCTTTCTCAAGGTGGCCACCCACTTGCTCTTGCAAGTTGGCATGTGAATTTGAATTTTGTGTGCATTTGAATTTCATTTTGAGTCTTCATTCATCTTATGAAATATCATCTAAATAAATTTTAATGCCACACCAAATGAACCTTTCATTTAAATTTTTTCTCCAAAATTAAATCTTCATTTTAATTAAATTAAACTCCTTTAATTTAATTAATTACCTTGACTTAATTTTTAAGTCACTTAGCTTAACTCCTTAAGCTAGTCATTGTTAATTTAACTCCTTAAGTTAACTTGACCAATTGACTGTCATGTGATTCCAAATAATCAACTTCTTAATTAATTGATCTTAATTTAGCTCCTTAAATTAATTAAGCCAAGAAAGAGTATAACTGTCTACCTCCAAAATTTGTTATGAGGGAATTTCTCTAACTCTTAGATAATTCCCTGTCATCAAGTAGGATTCGTAATTGGCTTTTGTATATGACCCATTAGGTTTTACCATTCAATAGATATGGGCTCACAACGTTTTGTGATTTTAGAATATCAAATATTTACATTAGTTTAAAGTTCTTTAACTTAATCAACTCAATTTAATTAATTTTTATTAATTGAAAAGTATCCAATTTCCATGTTAGATGCCCAACCTCAAACCCATGGAACCTAACTAATTACTTGGAAAGAATGCTTTTGAAAAATTATTCTAACTCTACGTGTACCATGCAAATATGATCTTTTTGTCTCCTACCTTCTAAAAGAGATCTAGAACAAGACATCTGTCGGCTTCTTAATAACAGTTACAAGGTGTAGTTGCATTGTGAGACATAAACCCCAGAAAAGTTCCAGTAAATTTCAAGGGGAAGAAAATATTCGAGTGGTCACTAAACACATATTCATTAAAGCCCTCTAACACTCCTATGGATCCTAGGGTTAATCTTAATGCAACAGGTACTAATCTTCTCACAAACATCATTTTCTATAGAAGGCTAATTTGTCGTCTATTATATTTAACCATCTCTAGACTAGATATTACCTTTGCGGTTCACAAACTTAGCCAATTTGTTGACAAGCCTAGAGGCCAACACCTACATGTTATTCATCATCTCTTGAGGTATCTTAAAGCCCAACCTGGCCATGGTTTATTCTTTTCCGCCTCCTCAAAGCTGCAACTCAAAGCTTTCGCTGATATCGACTGGGGTTCTTGCATGGATATGAGGAAGTTAACCACTGGATTCTGCATCTTCTTGAGCAAATCTTTGTCTCTTGGAAAGCTGAACACCGAAACACCATCCCTCGATCGCCAGCCGAGGCTGAATATCAAGCATTAGCAACCACCACTGCAAAACTCATTTGGCTCAAGCAGTTGCTCCATGACTTCAATTTTCCCATCGCTACACTGACGCTCATCTTTTGTGACATCAAATTTGCCATCCACGTCGCCTCGAATCCCATTTTCCACCAGCGAACAAAGCATATTGAGATCGATTTCTACTTCACTGAAGAAAAGCTAACAGCAGGAGTTGTCAAACTACTGCCAGTCAAAAACAAAGCACAACTGGCAAACATATTCATTAGAGCCCTCCCTCTATTGAAGCTAGTTCAGCATCTACCCAAGATGGTTGTTATTGACATCAACCAGCCACCTTGAGGGGGAGTACGGGCACATAGTTGTTAGCTTAGTTTACTGTTTAACTAAATTAGTTAACATATTGGCTAGGTCAGTTAGCCAGCTTAAGAATTAGTTATAACTATCTTATGATTAGTTAGGAGATATTTTTCCTTGGCGCCTTTTTTTGTTGCTAAGCTGCCGACATACATTAAAGGTGAATATTTAGTTTTTCTTCATCCATGGCTTTTAGCTCATTCTCCCATTTCTCTCCCAACACATAAGGCAGCCCAATTACCATTTCTCAAAGCGTAATATTTTAGTATTAACATGAATTTTGTCATTATTTCGTCACACCAAAGAAAATAAAATAAATCCGGCCGAACTCAATGACAACACCAAGTGGCTATTAAAGAACAGATTAAATTGAATTTAGAGGAAGAAATTGGTACGTATTTTAAGCTATAGCCTATAAGTGTAGCTAGCATTGTTTTAAGAGAAATATGCAGTTGCAGTGGTCCACACGGATGATTTACTATTCGTAGTTACGTATCATGAGGTGAAATCCATTTTTATTTGACTTAAGTGAATTTATCTTAAACTGAAATTATTCATATTTGTTTATTATCTGAATCATAATATTATAGGTTGTGATGTCAGTTGCTATAAACTAGCAAAATTATTAATTTGTGGAGGTGAGCCATCCAAAAGCTAAGCATATAATTTTTGAGGGAGCCTTTATCTATTTCTGGAAGGCTGTGAAAGCCAAAAAAAAAAATTTGATTATCTGAAAAGAATTTTATTTTTGTAAAAATTAAAGTGAGCTATTTTCCTGTAACAAATCCCATCTACTGTTGCAAGGGAGTGAAAATGGCTTTTCTTCCTCATACTTAAACAACAAAGAGAAATTAAGTGGAGACCTTAATAGGCGTCAAATTCTTTTAGACCGATGAAGTTTTGCTCGAATACTATCATATATATATGTACACACTAGAATGGTGTATACGTACAATTCATGTGACTTGCTAATTTTTCTTTTTTCCTTTTTGTATTTATTTTTTTTGTAAATTATTTCTTGTTTATATCTAATTCAACTAATGAACAAATAAAAAATAGAAAATAAATTATCATTTAAGTTATAAAATATATTGGGCCTCTAGCGCAATTTATGAATTTGAGGTAACATATTTCTTCTTCTATGGAATTAGCACTGTGTATGTGGCCTATTACATTTTTTGCTTCCTTCCATTTCAATATTTGCATTGTTTGTCCCAAACATAGCATTTTATCAATATCCACAATGTTTGCGACCTCAATAAAAGATGTTGGAAAATCATTCTTTTTCCAATTTGACTACATGTTGTCTCTCCTTTTAAGGTGATATCCATCACTCTTTATTGTAATTTAGATCTCGAATTAGATAGGTTATGGGGATAGTAATCAATCTTATAATTTCAGTTTTATGTCATTAAATTGAAGAATCAAAAAAAGAATTTTTTCCCTAATAGAATTGCTACAGAATCAATAGTAGAAGTCTAATCTTGTATGAATAAATTATAACATGCAAATATGGAAAAAAAAATCATATTAAAAGTATTTAAAATTTTGATAATAAAGAATAGACAAATATAACTAACATTAGTTTAAAACTTCAAAAATTTTAATTTTATAAGTGATTTTAGAGTTATTTTTTGGGATTGTTAAACTTTGTATGTTAATAACAAAAAGAAAACAAGCATTTGTTTCCAATATAAGAGTAATAAACAATGGAATAAGCTATAGAATAAGATATAAATCTATTTATTGTTATGTAACGATGGTCGCATTACTTGTAAGCGTCACTTGGCTGGATTCATTCTTTTGGGTTGTATCATTGGATGTTCAATTTGGTATCTTTTTTCTAAATATTTAGATGTCATCCTATATTACCTCTTGGGAAAAAAAAGTAGACATTACGGTAGATCGTGAAATTCACACTAATGTGTTATTCTATGTTTGCGATCTCAACATGCATGGACAATAATATCTTATCCCACTAATATATGATTATTTTCTTCAACCAAAATTATAGCAGCTTGATAAATATTTGTAGAATTATAAATTAAATTAGTCTAATTTCATATTTTTTTAAGATATGGGGTTGAATATTACTCATTGGAAGGTAATCATTTAACATTCTAAATATTTTTATATGAATTTATTTTCAAAAAATTTATAAGTTTTCTCATAATTGCTTTTGATGATTTTGATTCTTTTAGTATTTTTTATCCTCAAGCTCAGTTTCTATTTGGGCAAATGCAACTAAAGGTTATCATGCCTATTCCCTTTGGGAAGTTAGCCTTCAAAGATCATGATATGTCATGCCTTTTGTTCTAAAAGTATAAGTTCCTAACCTCTTTTGATAGAAAAATAAACAACTTATGCTATTTATTTGGGATTTAAACTGAAGCATGTTTAATTTTTTCTATTGCCACAACAAAATGTACGAGGCTCTTTTAAACCTTACAGTATTGCGATGAAAGTAATTAAATACCTTATTAATTCATGAGTCGCCAAATAGATAGAATTATAAATTCTCAAACCTAATTAAAAAATGAGAATTAAGTTTAAAATTTTAGCATGTGACAATATTTGCCCACATATATGATATTTAGTGAAATATTATAGAGTACATATTTATTGAAAAATTCCTAACATTTTGATTGATAAGAAATCATCTATGTTCGTAAAGTTATAAATTGGTGAATATTGAAAATTGAATTCTTTATGAATTAACTCTTTTTCATTCAAAGCTATGTTGAAAGAGAGGTGCCAACTTATTCATTCTTATATTTTTTTCTCCTTCAGCAATTTAATTAACTATTTCATTTGCTTAGACTCTTTAATTTTATCTATATATACCTATCTCTCTATATTACTCAGTGCGATATGTTTCCTCTTCATTTTATCTCATTTAATTGTCAAAATAAATATGCTATAACAATATTATTAGAAACTTATGTCCATGCATCCAAAAGTGTAAGTGAAATTTTCTAAATAGCCATATATGATTATGTTTAAATATATATCATAATATCCATTACTAAATTAACTAAACATGAATTGATTCAAGATAGAAGTTTATCAATTCATTATCACTTTAAGAACTCTTTATTGAAAAATGAAACAATGAAAATATATGAATTGAATAGTGAATAATGACTAAAATAAAATATATGTTAAAAAAAGTGTAATATTTAAAAAACATTTCTTATATGTGTCTTTTACAATACAATGATCAATAGTAGTTGACTATGGAATGGATGATATTTGAATAATTTTTTAATTTGTTTTCTATCATTCTGATGACTTAAATTTGTGCCAGTTGTTATTCTATAATTTTAATTTAATTTCTATTTTTATTTTTTGTTAATTGGAAAGTTTTTTTTATTTATAAATTTCAATTGTTTTTTTGTGAATAAAACCAAAAATATGATTGAAATGATTCACAGTGATTTATAAATTTGTTTCTTCCGAATTTAGATAAATAAAAAACATTTATATTACTTATTTAATTTTAGATTTTTAATGGACCACTTGTTTTTAATCTAAAATTAGAAAAAAAAATAAACATTCTCATGTGTTCAATTTATTTGTAATCATTATATTATCACTTTCATCTCTTTCTAATTAAACCAAAAATAGAGAAAGTTAAACTCTAGTCAATTTTAAACCTTTAAATAACATTGTGTAAAATAAAAATATTATATTATTTTATAACCTTTTTTTTAATTAAAAAAGTGTGAAATTATTTCTTTTAAAGTTTGCTAGTTTATGTTGGCTATTAATATAACATATACCTTAATTGTTAAATGAAATTCATTGTTTTAAGTAAACATTCATATTTTGTTACTTATTTAATATTTATCAATGTGAAAAATAAGAATTTTTTACTATTGGATACTATATATTTAATGGGGTATATACTTCGCACTTAGGGAATATATATTTTGTTGGGTATGGATGGAGACTTACAGACTAATGTGATATTTTATCTTCTACGAAATGTATTTATTGACAATCTACTTATATATCGATAAAAAGTATTTCACCATGTTATATTAATGCTATTATTAAATTAAATAAATGTTTTTAAACTTAATAGTTTTACTTATATAACTATCATCCCAACAATATATTTTTTTTTAAAAAAAATTCAAATCTTAATTAAATATGACCAAGTTCAAGTCAATTATACAATGAGTATTATATTTGTTATGCCGTTGATGTATACTTTAACAATATTTATTATATGATTATTTAAGCCATACAAAACTTGATTTCGACAAAGTTTTCCTTATTCTCCCTCATGCCCCAAATAAAAAATTTAATTTGACCATTCAAAAGGTTATTTGATAAAAATAAATTATATATATATTTCTACCCTGTTGTCTTCTAAAAATAATTATTGCAAGTTAGTAATGCCACATTATTATTTTAATTACAAACAATTTATTTAAAAAGATTGTTTGAAGAAATAAAATTTTAGTTGATTCTTTTCCATGGCCTGTAATAGAGCTATCAACTACACACACACACACACACATATATATATATATATATTCTTGTGACCCAACTTTGTCTTTTAACTTAATGACAAGAATTTTTTACAGATTTGTTGTACAACATATGTAACACCCCTAGAATCGGGTATTTGAGAAAATAAGAATTTAGAAATCAAGATATTGGCTAGTCAGATTTTAAGGCCTCAAAAATAAATGAAAAAGACTTAATTGAATGAAGGTTGGGAGTTTTGGGGTCAATACGTAAATAAGCAAGACTCAATTGGACCATATTTTCATCATTTTGGGAGTTTACATGGAATTTCTTTTGGCAACTGGGTGGAATTATGGCACTAATTTAGTCCAAGGACTGAAATTGAAGTGGATTAAATCTTGGAGGACTCAATTGGAATCTGGTCATTAATTTTAGGGCCAAGTTGTTAAGCTAAAAAAATGCATTTTATATATGTATTCCCCTACCCCCACCTTCTTCTTCATTTCCCTTTTTCCTCCACCAAGCACCCTCAACCACCCTCACTAGCGATCTTCATTGACGACCATCATTTCTCAAAAACTAAACTAGCCATTAGCTTCACCTCTTCACCAGCAACCCAACCATACAACATGTAGCCAGAACCCAATGATGTGCAACTAGAAAATCATGGATGGACTTGATCCATGGTGGAAGGTAGCAAATGCGGCTTTCTGTCAAATTTTGAGGGTGGAATAACGAAAAGTCTTGACTAGTTCAGCTCAATAAACAAGTTGATGGCTTCAATTTTGAAAATTGGTAACTAGCAGAGTGAAATTAGGCGTAGTGGCATACAGTGGTGAGTTGAGACCCAATTGGGCTTTTTGGCTAATTAAACCTTAATTCAATGGCAAAAGGAAAAATTGAAGTAGGCATAGCATTGTTTGAGTAGAGACATACCTTTTGGTAGTGTTATTGACTATCTTTGGTGGCAGCAGTGCAACGGTGGAGTTAAGACAAAATCTTCAGTGAATCCTAACGATTATGGTGGTGCAATTGGTTCGTGGTTTTGGAGTTCTAATAATGTCCTTTTGGGTATTAACCGAAGAATTAGGTTTAAGTTATTTTGTATCATTATTCCTTACTGAACTTTGCATTATCTCAAGAAATGAAAAAATTGGTATATGATTTGTACATACATTCCCCATGCATGAATCATAATATAGCTTAGCAGACCTAAATTTGTATTATTATAAGATAATTTTAGGTTAGTTGAGTTAATTGGAGAATAAAAATCCTAATTTTGTGGATTTTAAGGATTTGAGAACTAAGTAATAAAATTGGATTAATTGGAGATAATTAGACTATTATTTCTAATTTAGGCTAATATTATAAGGTGAAATATGTAATTTAGGACTTGATTGTACCTCTTTATCGAAACTGATACAAATCCAGTGACTATTTCGATAATAATGGCTTAATTAGCACCTTTCACACCAATAGTACTGATCAAACCCTAAAACTACTGTATTAATCAAAGAGCTATTGATTTTAGAGTGTTAACAGTATAATTGTAATTATTAGGGATTATTAAGGTTGAATGCGGATTTTGACTATGAACTTATTCTTTTGGCTAGGTGACACAGAAGTAGGTTTTGGCTAGAATAGTAAGTTATTGAATGTAACTGCATTTCTGAGACTACAAAGGTGAGGGTCTACCACTTTGGTACTTGTTTAAGTAAGCCTACTCCTTAATTGTTGTACCTTGTGAGGGTCTAACCTCTTGGGTATTTATTTATATACCCTGTGAGGGTCTGCAAAGTTGGCACTTGCCATCACTTATCTATGATTGAGACACCATAGAGATGGCTAAACTAGTTTCTATACTGCTACTGCATCTTGATTATTAAAATTTGTGAACTACTTGAGGTCATATTTATTATCCATTAACTGCATTGCACACCCATGTGTAGGTTGTTTTGTTAATCATTACTCTGATAAGATCTTTGCCTGATTGTTCTAGCATCCAAAACTCTTTTCTACTATTTGATATCATATTGTTACCTAATCGTACCGTCACTTGACCATGTTGTTACCTAACTGTACTATTACCTTACCATATTATTGCCTAATTATTTTGTCACTTAGCTGTAGTTTCGAGCTATTAAGCTTAGGACATGCTGTTAAGTGGTTCCTAGCTATTAAACTCAGGATGTACTGTTATGTGGTTGCTAATTATTATGCTGAGGACATGCTGTTAAGTATTTCCAAGCTATTTAGCTTGGGATGTGTTGATATGTTCGAAATGACAGAAAGAAAGGGAATCTAGTATGCTTGTTATGTTATGATCATTACTGTTCTACTTGACTATATCATGATTACCTATAAATTGATCCTGACTGCTCAGGCCGAGCAAGCCAACAGTGATGCCTCTCATATTAAACTAGTTAAGTTGGCCAATGGCGATATGTGGTTCCATTGTATATTGGTTGAGCTAGCTGGGTCGTTTGAGCTGACAGTAACAACTCCCAAACTAGTACTTACTAATAACTTTTTGACAATGCTCATTTGCTAAACCTGTTACTACCTATAATCTAATTCATTTGTAAACTAATCCTAGTTGTCTATTTCTTGATATGTTCTTGATCTAATTGTCAATTTATGATCTATTAGGTTGATTCTTCCTCAAAAAATCCCTATTGCTTGTGGTTATAATTATCCCCCACTAAGTCCTTTGACTTATCCTCTAGCATTATTTTAATTTTCCTAAATAGCGATAGATGATGGACATGGGCTTCAGGCATAGATTGGTGAAAATACTTTGAAATAGCGAGATGTTTATATGTGCTTATGGATGTACTTGGGCATTTTGTTACGATTTAGAAACGTTATGACATTTCAGGTTTGAATCAAATATCTACATTATGTACTATTGTGATGAATGTTATGGGACCCCTAATTATATGTACTTAGTACTTTTGTTGTGGTTGCTTAGGTTGAAGTCTACTACTATTCGTGATAAGTTTGAAATGTTCGTTATAGGCATATTTCTTATTTATGGGATAAGAATTTAAGATTGAATCAGAGTGATATTTTAGCCTAGAGATTATCCTAAATGGGGTGCCATAGAAATGGTATCAGAGCTTAGGTTTTTGAAAACCTAGGTTAGCATGGGAATGATTATTATGATTGAAAGTTTGAGCAGAAAAATATGAGATTTTATTATGAACTTGAATGTGGTGACAGGAATGAATAAACTTACTAGAAGTTTAACTTGAATTAGGAATCATCTAGAATGTAAAAACTTGGGATAAGGAAAACTTGGGTCAATATAGGATTTGATCCTAGGAAATAATTCTTAGAATGTGTAATTTGAATGAGATATGGACTTTTGGGATCAAGCTCAACATTAAGGAAGTAAAGGGTTATGACTAAGGTGGCCACCCAGTGTATAACCTCTTACTTCTAGATGTAAAGTATATGAATGATAGTGATTGAAAAAGATTATTACATGAATAAATATGAATTTTGGGTATCTTATGTATTGGGAAGTTCTTATGTGATTCAAGGGTTTAAGATGAATATGATTGGCTGATGTTACTATGATGAGTTTGAGTGTTGCAGGATGACCATAAGATCTTGTCATTTATTGTAGAATGATTAAAACTTGTGTAACCATGAGTTTGATTTGATTTCATCCAGCACTCATTATTTTTTTACCATTGAAAACTTAAAAAACTTGATAGTGTTGATGGCATCTTAAGGAAGTTTCAGGGTATCCACTCTACCTTGAGTTGGATGATGGGGAAGACCTCTCAATTGATAGGTCAATGGTTAATGGGCTCCAAGATGAGAGGCACCTATTTACACACAAGCTATGCAAGAAGAAGAGGTTTCGCAAATCTCTTTAGTAGGTCAATTAGTAGACCCTATGTATTAAGGGGATTGAGATTTAGGCGATAGGGTTAGTAGCCAGGTGCTAGAGTAGGAGTTGTAAATGAGATGGTTGATGATCGGGAGTTAGATCAATTTATTTATTTCAATCCCTCAAAGTTCTTAAGGGGCTCTAATGATAAAAGAGCTGAGGAATAGATTGAGGATTTAGAGAATATCTTCGAGATACTACGTTATTCAAAAGAGCATAAAGTTTGATTTACCATGTTCCTCTTGGTCACCCGAAGTTGGTGGAAAATGATTGATCAAATGTGAATGGCTGAAGGAACCTATCAGACTTGGGAGAATTTTACTCGAGACTTCATAAATAAATATGTTATTTTTGATTTTATGGATTTGAGACCTAAGTAATAAAAATAGGTTAATTGGAGATGATTGGATTGTCATTTCTAATTTAAGTAAATGTTATAAGGTGAAATATATAATTTAGAACTTAATTATACCCCTTTACCGGACTATTTCTATAATAATGGCTTAATTAGCACATTTTGTACCGATAGTATTGATCGAACTCTAAAAAAACTGTATTAATTGAATAGTTATTGATTTTAGACTGTTAATAGTGTGATTGTAATTATTAAGAATTATTAAGGTTGACTGTGAACTTATTCTTCTGGCTAGGTGACATAGAAGTGGGTCTTGTAGACTAGTAGATTATTGACTATGAGTGTATTTCTGAGGCTACAGAGGTGAGAATCTACCACTTTAGTATTTATTTATATAAGTCTACTCCTTAAGTATTGTACCTTGTGAGGGTCTAACCTTTTTGGTATTTGTTTATATGCCCTATGAAGGTCTACCCACCTTGTACTTACACTTTTCTATTATTGAGACAACCATAGAGGTGGTTAAACTGGTTTCTGTACTACTACTACATCTTGATTGTTGAAATCTATGAACTACTTGAGGTCTTGTTTATTATCTATTAACTGCATCGTGTGTGGGTTGTTTTATTTATTGCAACTCTAATGAGATCATTGTTTGTTTATTCTAGCACCCAAAACTCTCTTCTGCTATCTGTTATCACACTGTTATCTAATCGTACTGTTACCTGACTATTCTATCACTTGATTGTGATTCCCAGCTGGTTAGCTCAAAATGTGCTATTAATTGGCTATTAGCTATTAAACTCAAGATGTGCTATTAAGTAGTTCCTAGCTGCTATGTTCGGGATATGCTATTAAGTAGTTCCTAACTGTGGAGCTCAAGATGTGCTGATATGCTTGAAATGACAAAAGCAAAGGGAATATGATATGCCTGTTATGTTATGATCATGACTGTACTACCTAACTATATTTTGATTACTTGGAAACTAATCTTGACTATCTAAGCCGATCGAGCCAACAGTGATACCTCCTATAATAAATCGATTGAGTTAGCCGATGGCAATACCTCATGTAGTAAATTAGTTGAGCTAGCTGAGCCATTCGAGCCGATAGTAACAACTCCTGAGCTAATACTTACTAGTAACCTTGAACTTGATAACGTCTATCTTCTAAACCTATTATTGCCTATAATCTGATCCATTTGTAATATAATCTTAACTGCCTATTTCTTGATATGTTCCTAATCTGACTATTAATTTATATTCTATTAAGTTGATTCTTCCTCAACAGATCCCTACTGCTTATGGTTATAATCCCTCACAAGTCCCTTGAACTTATCCTCCCACATTATTTTGATTTTCCTTGACAGGGATAGATGACAGACATGTTGTGGTTTGAATTAAATATCTGCAGTATGTAAATATTATGATGAATATTATGGTTTCTTAGGTTGAAGTTTGCTACTGTCTCTAATAAGTTTGAAATGTTTGTTATGGGCTTATTGCTTGTTTATGGGATAAGAATTTAAGATTGAATAGTAGTGTTATCTCAGCTTATGGATTATCTGGAGTGGGGTGGCACAACATAAAAGTATCTTTTGCTATTAAATTTCAAAAGAAAAAAAATGCGCTCATCATTATATGTAAAAAGTAACCAAAACATATTTCAAATATATATATAAATACAAAAATAAATAATTTAAATAAACTTAGTTTATTCCTTTTCATTATCCTATAAAATATAATATTACCCATGAGTTTAACACCTATTTTGATATATCAAGAATCCATATTTGTACAGATGTATTTATGAAATATCATTCTTTTTCCCATCAATTAAACATGTGATTGTAGACTTAATCTATTCTTGTTCATTATCTTATTAAATTTACTATTACATTTGAATTGAACATATATTTGATGTATAAAAAATATATCTTTTCTTATATTTGAGGGAGATCGCAAAAAGAATGTATATACAAGTATACTTATGAAGTGTCATATCAATTGATTTTTTTTCTTAATTAATCTCAATACAATTATTATTTTCTATAAGCTTAATTAAAATAAATTTAATTTAGTCATAGTTTACCATACACCTATATGTATTGAATGCAATAGTAATAATCTCATTAGATGAGGATATAATTCAATTGCTTAATTTTGATTTAATTATTATTTTCTGTAAGACTAATTAAATATGTTACTAGAAGGATAAATTTCAATATATGTAATTATATTTGTTAATATAGGAAATTTTGATTTAATTAATTTTAATATAAGTGTTATTTTCTGTATGTCCAATTGAAAACACACTTAATTTGTAATAAATTTAATAAATACAATGTATATACATTAAATATATATTTATTAACTGGAAAGGCTTGATTTAATTAATTATAATTTTTTTCGAGTCTAATTAAAAATAAATTTAGTTTGATTGTAATTACCTTTAAATATGTGTACTAAACATAATAATTTCAATGTATGTAATTACATTTGCTAAGTTGAAATTCTATTCTATTAATCTTAAGGAAAATTTTATTTTGTATAGTTCTACAAATTTGTAAACAATATAATAAATATAAATGTATATACATTATTTAAGATGAAACACTAAATTTAATTAATTATAGCTATTATTTTCAATGAATCTAAATACAATGTATATACATTTGATGTATGCAAATTATTTAAGTTGAGAGGCTTAATTTAATTAATTATAGTTCATATTTTCAAAGAGTCTAATTAAAAATTAATTCAATTTGGTTCCAATTACCATTAAACCATTTGTATTAAATGTGATAATTTTATTAGAGAATGATATTTTTGTTTTCACATAAAAGAAAAAAAACCACTACACTTATTCATACTTTTATAGGGAGTATAGAATAAATATTGATATGGGGAAGTCCAACAGGCCCAAATCCTCATTAGGCTATTTTGCTAGCTCAATTACCAATACCCTACCAATCAACCAAAATGATCATTGGGCCCTCAGCTAGAGGAGCCTTCGGGCTTATAGAGTTCTACTATCATGACTAAAGCGTGGCTAGATGACTTACAAATAAGGAAATATCTCGACCTTAGGAGATCAATTGGAGAAACATAAAGAAGTTATCCACCACCAGTCACCATCGCATTAAATACACCACAACTACCACTCTACCCCATTAAATGTGTGGACAAGTGGCATGCCATCGTATTTATGAAGTATGCCTCCACTATACCACCATTATGCTTCCATATTAAATGCAGCATATCTCCTCAATATCTTAAGAACAAGGAAGGGGCGCTACCTAGAGAAGGTTTTAAAAGGAAAAACAGCTAAAGGTCCTCATATGAGGATAGAGGCCCTATCTGCATAAATAAGGGAATTATGGATATTTTAACCTCTTAAGAGAGACTATAAATACCCCATTGCAACCCTTTAACAAGGTCTGTTCACTATCATTCTAGCCTTCATTTGGCCTCTTTATTTTTTGGTCGATTTGCACTAACTTGAGTGTCGAAGTGCCATAGCCAAAGCCATCTCAGCTAGCTTGACGTGTGTGATTAGTTGTAGAACTCAGCTTGCTTATATTTAACCATTCCACTCTAACTCATATTTTGATTGATTGCATTGGGAAAAAGCCTAACTTATTGATAAATAGATCCTATCATCATTATTTAGCACCCTCTATAGGATTCAAGAGTTCATAATATGAGCAAATGATAAAATCTAGGCAAGCCATTTCAGAAAGAAAGGTCCCCAACCATTGCTCCTCGTCCCCAGCCAAAGTAAAATGCAGACCCAATTTTCTGCCCGAGCAAGTAGTAACTTTGACTATGCCATAGCTTATATAGTAATAAGTGAGCAAATATTAGCCCAAATTTCAACTCAATTGTTAGTTGCACTTCAAAAGCACAACAATAAGTCCATACCAACAGCTAATGCCGCCCCTCTTCACATCATGATGAAAGGCTCCAAAAAGAGGACAAGGTAAGGTAAAAGACACATCAACCCCTTAATCGATGTGATGATAGTCCATATCAATTTCCACAGGTAGAGAACCATCTGCATCCCCATGAAGAAGTAGTTGACTCCATGAAACATCTCACTCGACCTACTCGAGCCCTGTAGTGTGATAAGGTCGAGCAATAGAAACCTTAATTGAGCAGAAGCATGCCACAAGCAAATGAGAAGAGTAGAAAAATATGTCGCACCAAATCTAGCAATTGAACATATGCCTCAAGGAAATTTTGAGAAGAAACCCAGAAAGGAACCTTCACTATAATAGTGCACCCCGACTCCACTACGAGTGAGAATCACCATTTACCTAGGAGATAATTGCCAAACATATAGTCATTGATGCAAAACTTTGGACTAGTCTACCCCAGTATAATGGCTCAATCAACCCAAATGAGTACTTACTTCAATTTGGCACATGATGTAGCTCCATGGGCACAATGGGTACATTTATGCAAAAGTGTTGGTTACAACATTTCAAGACATTACACTTGATTGGTTTGTTAAGTTAGGGCCAGTATTGATTTTTTCCTATATCCAACTTTGTGATAAGTTCCTTCTCAATTCACTAGTAGATAAAAAGCAAAACAACCTCACACTTATTTGCATACAATGAAACAAAACAAAGGAAAACATCTTCAGGATTTCTTTGCCAAATTTAACACCAAAGTGCTAAAAACTAACGATGCCTGAATTAAATTCTTATTGATATGATGTTCCTTTGTCTCAGACACAAGGAATGTGCCAATACACTAGTTAAGGAGAGACCAAGATTAATGGAAGAGCTACGCAACCTTGCTAAGAGGTATATGACCCAGGAAGATATGAACAAACTCAAGTATGGCAACCCTGACAATGAAAAGAAGAAGGCCAAGGAAATATATAATAAGCAATAAAAAGATAGTCATCGATCTCCTATCAAGCAATTTCACAACTACACCCTACTGAATGCTGCAATGAAAGAGGCCCTATTTGCCATCTAGAATGATAACTTCTTCAAAAAGCTAAGTTAACTAAAACTGAAGCCATGAAAAGATCTGAGAAATATTATCACTTTTATAGATAGAAGTGGCATGACACTGAACATTACTTCAACCTACAAGATGAGATTGAGAGGCTCATTCAACAAGGACATTTGAAGAAATATGTAGATGAGAAAGCCAGGCAGGATATAGGTCTGACTAACTAGACTCCTTATAGTGAAAGGTTGGTCAGCCTAAGAAGAGAAAACAAAAGGAAAAAACCAATCAATGATTAGATATCATCGATACTATTACAGGGAGACCGACCTAAGAGGACTCCAAAATAGCTTAGAAGATAGAACCAGAGGAGATTGGAGTTGACTAAATCTTCCTCGATCAAAACTATTTTTCAACTTTCCACTAGTGTAGAACCTATATTTTTTTCTGATTCTAGTCTCTCATACCTCAAACACCAAGGGATTAATAGCAAGCTAGATTACCCCCTCTTCATATTAGTTAAAATTGCAAACTTTAAGGTTAGAAAAGTTCTTTTCAACAACAGTAGTTTAGTAAATATAATTTTCTTATCAACTCTAAAGATGATGAATCTGGGAAAGCTAAAGTTTGATGCAGTTTGCACCTCCTAGTTAGATTCGGAGCTTTTGAGATCATTTTTGAAGGATCTATAAATTTGTCTACCTTATTTAGGGAGGTACCTAAGCGACAGACACTTATTGTTAACTATTGAGTGGTCAATACACCCTTTGCTTACAATATCATAATTGGAAGACCAACATCGAATAACTTCAAGGCAATTTTTTTAACCTACCATATGAAGGTCAAATTTCAAGCAGCAGCAAAAATAGGAGAGTTGCTATGTAATGTCAAAGAGGCTTGGTAATGTTACACCATCTCTGTTGAGATAAATGAGCAAAAGACTCGACCAAAACTAAAACTTGTAGGAGACATCTCAGTAACAAAACCTAAAGAGAGATAAAGGAGCAAGAAGAGAAAGTGTGTGAAAACTCAGATCGAACTAGTCAAAGAATTCATAACTACTGAACTCAAGCTTGGGAATCCTAATAAGATTATGAGTATTAGGACCAACCTAGAAAGCAACATAGAGAGTATGATGATCAACTTTCTTAAAAGGAACATTGATATTTTGGCTTGGAAGATTGCTAACCTCCAAGGAATCAACCCTTGCATTATTGTCCACCACCTTAATATGGAGTCTTTATTCAAGCCAGTCAAGCAGAAGACCAAAACTTTCGATGCAAAAAGATGCTAGATCATTAAGAAAAATATCAACAAACTTTTAGAAGCAGGCTACATTGTAGAAATTCATTATCCTAATTGGCATTGTAATGTAGTTCTTATCCCTAAGAATGAGGGCAAGTGGAAAATGTGTAATGATTTTACCGATTTGAATAAAGCTTATCATAATGACCTTTATCCATTGCCTTGAATAGATTTACTAGTTAGCTTAACAATAAGTTGTTATCTTTTGAGCATGATGGATGCCTTCCAGGGTTATTATCAAATGTATATAGCTCCTAAAGATAGGGATAAGACCTCATTTGTGGTACCCAATGATTTATACTATTTTTTGGTCGTACCTTTTGGCCTCAAGAATGCAAGTGCAACTTACCAAAGATTTATGAACTTTATGTTCAAGAATATGATCGAGCAGACCATGGAGGTCTCTATTGATGGCATGATCATCAAGATAGAAAGAGAACAAAACTATTTAGCTGATCTCAACCATACTTTCTCAATACTAAAAGCATCTAGCATGAAACTTAACCCCAACAAAAGCATGTTTAGGGTAAGAGGAGAAACATCTTTTGGATACATGGTTAGCCAAAGGGGTACCGAGGCCAACCTGTTGGAATAGTATCCTACAAGCCAACGAAATTAGCTTTGTAAAAACTATTATCTTGTAAAAAAATCTTAATTGAATAATATTCCCCATATGGCCATCTTCATCTTATGCTTTATTTCTCTTCACTGGAATTTGGATAAAGTACTTTGATCACCAATGACTATGAGACTTGGTTTGGCGACCATGAAATAAGTCTCACATGGTTATGATCTTAAATCTTCCAAGTCATATGAACTTAAGGGATAGGGCATCTAAGATCTTAATAGATTTGCACCAATGATACATAAATTTAAGAGTTGGAGATTGTTCTATTCCATAAGCAATAATATGAGATATGGGTGCATGTTAGTGGGTGCCTGTCAGAGAACAAGGTACTAAAAATCCACCAAAGAATCTACTAGATAGCCATAGTGGCAAGTCAGTATTGGCTACTTCTTCTACTTACGCTAGTGCATATTATTAGTTCTTTGACTTGAGGATCCATGGTAGCCTTGTGTACGGTCCTCATGCTTTAACTTTTCCTTGACCACCTTGTAGGTCTTTTGGGTTTTGATTGGATATGAGCTATATGGCATGGAGGTTTGTGAGATCCAAGATAGAATCTAACCTATTGCTATTGTGAAGGGCAAGTGCATCTCCTATGTATTCTATATTGATCGATTTTCAAAACTTCTTGTACAAGATGGTGTGACAATTTGAAAAAAAGGTTTTTCAAAAGTAAGGTCACACAATAGGATCAAACATTGAGAATAGAGACATAATATCAAAACTAATAGGGAGCTGACAAATATCTTACCCTAAGCTTCTTTTGGGAGATAGGAGATAAAATGACCGTATTTGCATTGTATGCATAGAGCATTAATAATTCTCCAGAATATTCATTTTGGCCAATTATTTAGGCTCCATGGGCTTGAGATTAGACATCGACCATGGAGATTGGGGACTCTTCAATTAATGAGATTAATTGAATTGAGTCGATTAGTTTAAAAGAAGTTTTAAACTAAAATGAATATAGGATATTCAAAAGTCACAAAGAGTTGTGAGCCCATGTCCAATAAATGGTATAATCTATTGTGTCACTCAAAAAATCTAATTATCTTCCTAATTAATGAAGAAAATGTTTCGAGTGTTAGAAAATCAACTCTTAATGGATCGATTTTATGGTGCCAATTTTGAAGGTCATTTTTTGCTTAAATAATTTAAGTGTTAATTAATCAATTAATTTAAGGAGTTAAATTAGACCAATTACTGAGGAGTTAATTATTTGGTACCAACATGACCATCAATTGGCCAAGTTAACTTAAAGAGTTAAGTAAACAAATTGAGCGTAAAGATTTAAGTTAGTTTGACTTAAAGAGTTAAGTTAAAGGATAGTTAATTAAATTAAATAGTTTAATTTAATTAATAAAAAGAATGAATTTTGGAGGGAAAATTCAAATGAAGAGTTCATTTGAATTAGCATCTTAATTACTTTGGAATTAGATTCCAAACGTAATTAAAATGCACATTAAATTCAAATGAGATTTGAATTTAATTTGCCATCTTAGCCACCCCTCCTCATGGAATATGTGATGCCACCTTGGCATCACACTATTCAACATCTATATATAGATATAGATAGAAGATTGGCCAAGAGCATCACACCAATTGCGAAGAATTAGATTCTTTGCAATTTTCCTCCAAAACCCCTTGCAAGCATTGCATTCATGTGTTGAAAGCTTTGTTATTTTCTTCTTCCTTCCAACCTAAAATTGGCCTCCATCATTATTGTGTCTCTGATCTTACTCCAACTTATAGACTAGAGATTTTAGAAGATCTAATTGGTTTATGGATTATAGTAATAGAGGCAAACAAGAGAGTTTGCTAATTTTGGAGGTCCACCTGCATGGAGTCTAATTGGTGAATTTCTCCAAGTAGTTACAAATAGATTTTTTACCCAAAATTTTTACAGAGAGTTATTCAAGGTGTTGAGAAAATCTAATAATTGTTTTCGAATTTTTTGAGTTTTGGTTTGGAGATTTTTGCACTCTTTCTACTATGCTAATAGCAGACAATTTTTGGAATTGTGAAAAGTTCACAAATCTCTCCTTGGATTTTACTTGTTAATTTCATGCTTTTGAAGTTTTGATAATTAGACCCTAGTGCCATACTTCCTTTTAGGTGGTATCGGAGCCTAAATCATGCTTAGCTTTTGATTTTCCTTCATTGATTGATTCAAGTGATGGAATGATCTACATCACCAAATTTTTGATTCAATTGATGGATTGGAGTATTTGGTTGATGTTGTGTGTGGCTCCTTGATTGATGAATTGGAAGAATGCTATTATGTGATTTAAATGTTAATTCATGTAGTTAGTTTGTTTTAAATCATAGTGATTAATGTTGAATGTTCATTTGGCATTAATTGATATTTTATGTTGATATAGCATGTTGATGATAGATCAAAAAAGTTTTGGTAATTTTTGGATCCAATGAGATCGGAGTTTTATTGGAGATTTTGAAGAATATGATTCTAGCTTTTTCTAATTTTTGAAGGCATATTTGAGCACTTGAATTCCATTTTTAAAAGGTCTTTTAAATCTAGAAATTTATCTATTATGTGTGTTAACATATTGAGAACATGTGCTAAAATTATTGGTTCATAAAGGTTGAGTGAAAAATACATTTGGCATGCCTTGTACCCCAAAAATAGAGGCTACCAACATAGACTAGGCGCTGGCTGAGTGTTGTGCAAACAGTGTGCCATGGCTACTTCGTAGTCCAGTTTTGGGCTTTGGGTGTGCTTTAAGTTGTTTTTTCCAACTCCTTTAATGCTTAATAGGTTTTTGCATCATACATGATAAATGTACAAGTGTTGTGCAAGGTCTCAAAATTATGTTTGACATTTTTTAGTGCTTTTAAAAATTGGCTAAAGTTAATCTTCCAATAATGGCATAAGAGCTATGCTTGTTCAATTATTTGTTTATGAGATAAGCATTTAATTGTTGGAATTAACTACTAATTCTAGATTTATTTATTATTCATTTAATTGTTGAATGAATGATAAATGAATAGGGATGATCATGAGCCTTTAATATTGATTTTATTTATTTCAAGTTGTTGAAATGTGTTGTATTAAATGGGGTTTGCATGCCTCTTGTTCTATCTTGTAAACGTTATGAGAGTAGAATCATTAGGAATTAGTTTTTCTTTCTCTTGTAAAGGTTGCAAAAAGTAAAGAGGATTCAAGGAGGCTTGAAAACCCATGAATATTTAGGATAGATCATGTAATAGTTTAGTTTAATCAACCCACTTAAAATCAACCAAGTGATGCACCTATGGCTCTAAGTGCATCACTGCATTAGACTCATAGTCATCCCACCCTAGGAGTATGCTAGGCACATTTTCTTATTGACACTTTCCATATCTTATCGATGTATGAGATGCATGATTAGGATATAGAGAACTTAAATAAGAAAATAAAAATAATGAGATCTTTGCAAGAAAAATCCCTCCACTTAAAATAGCTAAGTGCTTTTCAAATACTAAGTTAAAATGGATACAAATTATAAGAGTTTTAATTAATCCATGCCTTCTACCATTAGTATGTGGCATGACGATGCTAACATTATTTGTGTGATGTCCCATGACTCATGGGTCACATTTATAGTGGAAAGCTGTGATCATATACTTAGCATGAGATGCACCTTTGATTTGAGCCTCCCATGCATTGGCACATGAGTTGTGGGATGTCATAGGGCTATCTTGAATTAAAGTTTGATTGATAGGTTCAACTTAACTCCTAGTAGTGTAGATGTTGCATGAGTCGTGGGTCTACATGAAAAGTGAGGTACAATATATCAAGAATCACATAAGATGCAATTAGCAAAAGTTGCTTACCTTTGGATTGTTTGTGGATGTCTCACGAGTTATGAGTCTACTTGCAAGTCTTTAGGATTTGATTCTCACTACGGAATATGATTTCTAAAATTCTTCTTAAGGGGTGAATGATTTGATAAAATAGTAGGAGAAAAACATGCTTGAAAGACCATG
>JACGDI010000193.1:159891-265898 GCA_014898725.1 Jacaranda copaia
CACATGAAATATGCTTCTGAGATCTACACACACCTACAAAAGTTGTATCATGTTCAAACAAGACATGAAAGGTTCTCTTTGTCTAAGGAGCTGAGTGAAGAGATAAGTGTCCACAATCATGGGCTTAAGATGATAGGACTTATTGAAAAGCTTGGACAACTTGACGTGATTGTGGACAATGACCTTTATGTTGATTCGATCCTCTAATTGTTACCTTCATCATTTAAATAATTCATTGTGAACTTTAATATGTCCAAGCAAATAGTGATGATTGGAGAGTTGGTTAACATGCTTATGACCACAAAGGTGATAATGAGAAAGGAAAAACTTCTTATGATGGCATTCTTCTCCAAGTCGAAAGGTCCTAGGGGCCCTAAAAAGAGAGATAAGAAGAAGAAAAGTTCTTTCTCGAAAGGGAAGCAACCCAAGAAAGGTTCTAGTAGGGTCAAGAAAAAGGCTAAGACTAATGTAAATGGTTTCCATTATGGTGAAAAGGGTCATTAGAAGAGAAAATGTAAAACTTATCTTGCAACCCTTGAGAAGGGTATGTATTTCTTTGAAGTACATTTAACAACCAATTCTTCCTCATAGATATTTGATACCACATGTGATTCTCACTTTGTAATTCGTTGCAAGGGATGGAAAGAAGAAAAAGTCTACATGAAAAGGATATGATCCTCCGCCTTGGAAATAGAGTAAGAGTTGTGGCTAAGGTCCAAAGTGTAATCAAACTAGACTTAGAAAATTCTTGTATTGTTCTTAATTCAATTTGCTATGTATCTAACCTTGTTAAGAACATTGTTTCAATTCCTATTCTAGATAATGAAGGATTCAATTTTTCAATATTGAATAGGAAGTTGAAAGTATTAAAAAATGGTTCTTTAATTGCTCAAGGTATATTAGTTAATGGATTATACATACTTGAATCTCCAACTTCTCTAATACACGTTCAAAAAAATAAAAGAAAGTTGAATATCCAAGAAGATGCCATTTTACGGCATGCTAGATTTAGGTATATCTCTAAAAATAGGATGAACAAGTTATAAGCTCTTAAAGCACTAAAAGTTAGTGGCATTGAGGACTTTCCTATTGTGAATCTTGTTTGAAAGGAAAAATGATCAAAGCTCCCTTTGTAGGGCAAACAGAGTGTTCCATATGTCCTTTGAATTTGATCCACACAAATGTTTGTGGACTACTAAGAATTAGTAGAAGAGATAGCTATTCATT
This sequence comes from Jacaranda copaia, assembly GCA_014898725.1. Classification (NCBI taxonomy): domain Eukaryota; kingdom Viridiplantae; phylum Streptophyta; class Magnoliopsida; order Lamiales; family Bignoniaceae; genus Jacaranda; species Jacaranda copaia. The sequence goes on from JACGDI010000193.1 coordinate 161,119, forward strand.
CTTTATTACCTTTACCAATGATTATAGTTGGTACAGACATATATATCTTATGAAGTACAAGTCTAAAGCATTTGAAAAGTTCAAACAGTATAGGAGTGAAATAAGAAAACTAAAAGAGACTAAGTATTAAAGCCCTTCGATTGAATTGAAGAGGAGAATACTCAAGTACTGAATTCTTAGATTATCTTAAAGAAGATAGGATTCTTTTGCAATGGACTCCACTCAGCACACCCTAACACAATGGAGTAGCCGAGATGAGAAACCATAACTTGTTAGACATGGTATGTTCCATGATGTGTTTTTTCAATGTACCTACATCCTTTTAGGATATGCTGCAAAGACGATGAAAAAGTTACTAAATATAGTACCTTCAAAGTCAGTACCTAAAACACCATATGAGATATGGCATGGCAAAGCATTTTCTAATCACTATCTAAGGGTTTAGGAATCTCCTGCCTACATGAAATGGACAATAAGAGATAAGTTGGATAGTAGATCTACCTTATACAAATTTGTAGGATACCCAAGAGAGTCTATGAATTATTACTTTTAGATCCCTTCAAACAAAAGATGTTTGTTTCAAAGAATGCTACCTTTTCTGAAAAGGATTTTCTATTAGATAGAAAGGCGTTTTCATTGAACTTGCTAAAGTTCAAAACAATCAAGAAATCCCACAAGTGGTGGAAACAAAAGAATTGCTAATGCCTAGTACACAACCTTTGAGAAGGTTGGACCAGATCAAGAATTAACCTAAAAAGTTCAAATTTTTTCATGAGATGGGACAATCAAATAATGATCCAAAGACCTATGAGGAAGCTATGTTGTACATAGATTCAAGATATTAGCTTGAAACCATGAGATTCGAAATAGAATCTATGTACTCAAACAAAGTATGAACTTTGGTGAATCTACCGAATGGAATCATTTCCATTGATTGCAATTGGATCTATAAGTGATAGCTTGGGATAGATAGAAAAGTGATAACTTTTAAGACATGACTAATGGCAAAAGGTTACACTCAAAGATTGGTATCGCTTTTAAGGAAACTTTTCATCGATTGCTATACCTAAGTCTATTCGAATTCTACTTGCCATAGTCACATGTTATGACTATGAGATATGGTAAATGGATGTAAAAATTGCTTTCCTTAATGACAACACTAAAGCAAAAATTTACATACAGCAACCATAAGGTTTTACATCTAAGGGAAACAAGCAAAAGGTTTACAAACTCCAGAGATCCATTTATGAACTTAAACAAGCATCCCGAAGTTGGAACATACATTTTGACAAAATAGTCAAATTGTTTGGCTTTATCAAAAATATGTATGAACCATGTGTATACAAGAAAGCTAATAGGAGTTCAGTATAGTTTATTATGTTTTATGTTGATGACATCTTTCTCATTAGGAATGAGGTAGGAGAGTGTACTAAAATATGGTTGTCTACACTATTATCTATAAAAGATTTGGAAGAAGCATTTGGCATATTGAGAATACATATCTATGGAGATAGATTGAAGAGGATGCTTGGGCTTTCCCAAACCCTGTACATTGATAAGATACTAAAGATGTTTAGTATGGAAGAATCTAAGAGAGGATTCCTTCTCATGGGACATGGTATTCGTCTGTCAAAGTTTATGGTCCCCAATAATACAAAAGAAAAACAAAGAATGTCTCACATTCCATATGCCTCCACTATTAGAAGCATAATGTATGTAGTTCAACGTACAAGACTAGATGTGGTTCACTCACTAAGCATTATGAGTAGGTTCCAATCCAATCCTAGTGAGAGTCACTGGTTGACTGCAAAAATAAGTCTTAAGTACTTGAGAAAAACTAAAGAGTTCTTTTTATTATACAATAATGAATAATTGAAACTCGAAAGGTTCTTGAATTCTAGCTTCTAATCCAATGTAGATGACCTCAAATTCACTTTTGGATTTATATTTTGCCTCAATGGCTGTGTGGTAAGTTGAAAGAGTTCCAAGCAAAACACCACGAATGACTCGACCACTGAAGTAAAATATATTGCAGCTTTGGAAACTATAAAGAAGGATGTTTGGATGAAAAACTTCATTCAAGAGTTGAATATAGTACCTAGCATTGTTGAGCCAATAGTCATCTTTCTGACAACAACGGGGTGGTAGTAAAACTAAAGAGCTGAGATCTCATTAGTAATCCAAGCACATATTTATGTAATATCATTTGATCCAAGAGATCATTGATGAAGGTGACATTTGAGTGGAAAACGTTACCTTGGAAGAGAACATAACAGATCCACTAATGAAACCCCTAATGCAGAAGGTCTTTGAAGGACATCTTGTGAATATAGGTCTTAAGGCCATAAGACATTAGCTTTAGAACAAATGGGGGATTATTGGAATAGTGCTCTATAAACTAATGAGTTTGGCCTTGTAAAAACTATTTCCTTATAAAACAATCTTAATTGAATGATATTCTTTACATGGTCGTCTTCATCTTATACTTTATTTCTCTTCACTAGCATTTGGATGAAGCTTTTAGATCACCTATGACTATGAGACTTGATTTGGTAACAATGGAATAAGTCCCATATGGTTATGATTTTAAATCCTCTAAGTCATAGGATTTTAAGAGATGGGGCATCTAAGATCTATATGGACTTACACTAACAATGAATAAATCCAAAAGTTGGAGATTGCACCATTCCATGAGCAACTGTATGTGATACGAATACATGTTAGTGGGTGTTTGTTAGAGAACAAGGTATTGAAGACCTACTGGAGAATCTACTAGATAGCCATAGTAGTAAGTTGGTAGTAGCTATTTCTTCTACTTATATTATTAGTCCTTTGAACTAAGGATCCATGGCAACCTTACATTTAGTCCTCATTCTTTGACTCTTTCTTGATCACCTAGTGAGTCTTTTAGGTTGAGATTGGGTATGAACTACTTGGCATGGAGGTTTGTGAGATCTAAGATGGAATTCGATTCTTCACTGTTGTGAAGGGTAAGTGCATTTCTTATGTAATCTATAATGATTGATTCTTAGAAATCCTTGTGCAAGGTGATGTGACAATTTGAAAAAGAAGTTTTCCAAAGGTGAGGTCACACAATAGGATTGAACATTGAGAATAGAGACATAGTATTGAGGTTATTAGGGAGCCGACAAATATCTTCCCCTAAGCCTTTTTTAGGAGATAAAAGATGGAAGGACCATATTTTCATGGTATGTGTAGAGTGATGATAGTTCTCTAGAATATTCATTTCGGCAAATTAGTTGGGCTCTATGGGCTTGAGGTTGGACATTGACCATGAAAATTGGATACTCTTCCATTAATGAGATTAATTTAATTGAGTCGATTAGTTTAAAAAGAGTTTTAAACTAAAATGAATATAAGATATTCAAAAGTCATAAGAAGTTGTGAGCCCATGTCCAATGAATGGTAGAACCTATTGGGTCATACAAAAAATCCAATAACCTTCCTAATTGATGAAGAAAATTTTCTAAGTGTAAGAAAATCAACTCCTAATGGACCCATTTTATGGTGCCAATTTTGAAGGTTATTTTTGACTTGATTAATTTAAGTGTTAAATTAATTAATTAATTTAAGGAGTTAAATTAGATCAATAATTGAGGAGTTAATTATTTAGCGCCAACTTGACCATTAATTGGTCAAGTTAAATTAAAGAGTTGAGTTAACAAATTGAGCGTAAAGAGTTAAATTAGTTTGACTTAAAGAGTTAAGTTAAAAGGATAATTAATTAAATTAAAAAATTTTAATTTAATTAATGAGAAGAATGAATTTTGGAGGGAAAATTAAAATGAAGAGTTCATTTGAATTAGTGTCTTAATTAATTTGGAATTAGATTCCAAATGTAATTAAAATGCACACAAAATTCAAATGAGATTTGAATTTAATTTACCATCTTGGCACCCCCACTTGGCTGCCCCTCCTCATGGAATATGTGATGCCACCTTGGCATCACATTATTCAGCATCTACATATAGATATAGAGAGAGGATTAGCTAGGAGCATCACACTGATTGTGAAGATTTAGATTCTTTGCAATTTTCCTCCAAAACCCTTGCAAGCATTGTATTCATGTGTTGAAAGCTTAGCTTTCTTTCTCTTTCTTCCAATCTAAAATTGGCCTCCACCATTATTATATCTCTGGTCCTACTCCATCTTATAGACTAGAGATTTTGGAAGATCTAATTAGCGTGTGGATTATAACAATAGAGGCAAACAAGAGAGTTTGCTGATTTTGGAGATCCACCAGCACAGAGTCTGATTTGGTGAATTTCTACAAGGAGTTCCAGAAAGGTTTTTAATCTGAAATTTTCACAGAGAGTTATTCAAGGTGTTGAGAAGCTCCAGTAATTGTCTCAGAATTTTTGGAGGAGTTTTAGTTGAGCGATTTTTGCACTTTTCCAGCTATGCCAATATGAGACAGTTTTTGGAATTGTGAAAAGTTCGCAAGTCTCTCCTTGAATTCTACTTTTCAAGGTAATTCCCTCCCCAAATATGAATTCATATTATGATTTTATCCTTGTTATTCTTGTAAGCACTAGTTAATTTCATGCTTTTGAAGTTTTGATAATTGGATCCTAGTGCCTTACTTGCTTTCACAACCCACAAAAGATACAAGCAATTCTTGACATCTCACCACCCCTAACAATCAAGGACATGCACAGACTAGTTAAAAGGATCATAGCTCTGGGTTAATTTATCACTTAATTGACAAATAAAAGTTCGCAGTTTCTCAAAATCCTTTGGAATGTGAGAAAGTTCTAATAGATAGAATAGTGTTACCAAGCTCTAGTTGATTTAAAGCAATATTTGTCAACACCATTGATTCTTGCCAAGCTAGAGGTCGAAAAGGTCTTATGTATTTATCTAGCGGTCTCATCAATAATAATCAACTCTGTCCTAGTCTCAACTCGACATGGCACACATAGGCCAATGTATTATAGCAACAAAGTTTTGCAAGGCCCAAAACACAATTACCTGGAGATAAAAAAGTTTGCTCTTGCTTTGGTTACAGCAGCCAGAAAGTTGAGGCCCTATTTCAATCCTATGCTATTATTGTCTTAATGAACCAATCATTGAAAAATGTGCTGTTAAAACTTAGAACATCAAAAAGGTTGACCAAATAAGCTATCGAGTTAAGAGAGTTCAACATCACCTTTTAGTCCCGAATTGCCATAAAAGTCTAAGTATTACCAAACTTAGTAGCAAAATTTCTTGACCTACCCACATAGGTTAACCAAAACCCACATATTTAGACCCTACATGTTGATGGCTTTGTAACTTCTATAGAAGAAAGGGTAGGTATTTCCCTAAGCTCCTCCCAGGCTAAAGAGTATGACTTTACCATCAAACTCGACTATCCTATCATCAATAATTAAGTAGAGTATAAGGCCCTTCTCATCGATATGAAGATCATTGTCAATAGAGGAGTCAAGTAGCTAACAGCCATTACAGATTCTTAGTTAGTTGCAGAATAGTTCTAGGGAAACTTTAAAGTAAAGGAAACCACAAAAAGTATATACCTCGTCGAGGTCAAAAAGTTGCAATAGCAATTTAAAAAGTTCACCCTCAGCCAAGTCTTGAGATTAGAGAATGAAAGGGTAGATACCTTATCTAGTTGACTAGCTTGACGACGGGCACCAAAGATAGAACCTTTAGTCTCCAAGAAACCCACTACAAGTGGTCTTAACCAAATCTTGATTAGGAAAATATAAGAATTAGCTCCCTCCTTGCAAGACGAAATTAAAGCCTACCTAAGGGAATGTAAAGTGTCGAAGGACAAAGCAGAAGCGTGTAAGCTTAGAGGTGGAGTAGAAAAGTTCACTCTCAATGAGTATGGTCAACTATAAAGAGATCTCTTTCTAGACCGCCACTAAGGTGTTTGACATTAGAGCAAGCTCGGGAGGACTTACAAGAAATCCATTCAGGTATTTGTGGTAACCACTCTAGAGGATAAGCCTTAGCCCACAAGGTCATCAAACATAAATATTTTTGGCTAGCCTTACTAAAAGATATAGTCAAGTTCGCCAAAAAATGCCCATTCCTTGCCAGCCTACATCAATGCTAGTGCCAGTTCCAACCACATAGCCATTTAACTAGTAAGGGATAGACATAGTTGGTTCCTTTCCAAAAACTATTGGTCAAAGAAAGTACATGATTGCTGTGGTTGAGTATTTTACAAAATGGGTCAAAGCGAAGTAGGTGCCAAAGATAATCAACGCAACCATTAGAAGCTTTATGTGGAAAAATATCATTTGCCACTTTGATCTACCAAACGTGTTGATATCAGATAATGGAATGCAAATCCAAAGTAGAAACACAAGGAATTAGTATGAAAGCTTGGGAATCTGACAACACTTTACCTTAGCTGGAAACCCCTAGGCGAACGGGCAGACTAAGGTCCTAAATAGGACCATTTTAGAACACATCAAGACTCGACTCGAAGGATCCAAAATAAGTTAGGTGGATGGACTCTCGAGAATCTATAGGTGTATCAAACTATTCCTAATATCACCATGGGGTACAGCCCTTATTGTTTGGCTATAGCTTTGGAGTGACAATCCCATAAGAGTTCATACTGCACACAACTCGGGTAATTCATTACAACTGATTAGGAATGAATCTGAAAGATAGTTTGACCTTGAAACAATTGATGAGTTTCATTAGTAAGCATATACAAAAACATAACAAAGGTGTTTGACCAAGAAGTTTTTAGATTTGAGACTTCATCTTCAAGAAAGTTAAAGTTTCAAAAAATGTGGGAAAACTTGACCCAAAATTGGTGGACCCTTACTTAATAGTCAAAGTGGCAAAGCACAACTCTTATTGACTAGTAGATTTGGATAGAAACAAGCTCTCTTGTCCATGGAATATAGTGAACTTGAAAAAAATTCTACATATGAAGAGATTTTGGTCTCAAACCAACTCTTTTGTAACTTGGTTCTAAGCTAATGAAATACATTTACATTTAACCCACTCATCTTCAAATGCAATTATGGATTCCAGCTTAATTATCTCATAAATGAAAAGATCATTTAAAGTCATCTTGTAGCCAACAATAAAATTGGTTCCAAACCAACAAAAATAAATTTTATTGGATTAACTCCTATCTCCAAACTATAGTCAATGCTTCTGGCCTAATCATTCCTTAAATGAGTAAATCATTTAAAGTCAACCTTATAGTTGACAATTGAATAGATTTTAAACCACTAAAGTTGGCTAATGTTCGACCATAACTTCTACTTCAATTATCGTGTAAACAAGGAAATCGATTTAAATCGATCCATAGTTGACCATTATCTTAGCTTCAAGCCAACCAACAGATGCCCATCTCTCGATGAAAAGATTACACGATAGTTTGAATTTCAAACCAGTGAAGTCAACTTGTACACAACCGCAGCTTGCAGCATATCCATTTAATTATAATGAAGATATTTAAAGGTTGACCTAGTAGTCGACAATTAAGTTATCTCAATTCAAATAATTTCAAATAACTTAGATCAATATTAAATTTTGTAAATGTACTTATCAATTTAAAATCAACTTCCAAGTCTACCATTAAGTTGGTTCTAACCCAATTGAATATTGTGCATTTCTTCATATGAAAAACCACGCTAGTTAATGAGTTAGATGGAAATAAAGTTTATTTCTTCATGTATTTATTGTTGAACTAATGAATTGAATAAAAAATAAAATAAAAGAGCGAGTCAACAATGAATGATCAAAAACTTAATATTAAAAGATAAAAATGTTGAAGTTACATTTATAAAACTTGTTAAATTACATCAAATTGTTCATTATGCCTCACAAGGCAAACCAAGCCAGATAAAAAAAATAACAAATAGAGCAAAAAATAGCATCAGCCTCAACTCAAGCCTGTAGCCACTTCATCGACAACCTTATCAAGCTCATCACCTAAGTTCACTTGAACAACCATGGGAAGATCCTCAATCTCTTACTTTGCCACTTGCTCGGTGGCACCCATGAGCCAAGAAGGACCAGCCTTCTTTATTAGAAATGCTCGACCAGCAGCAGAAAAATAAGCTACAACATCGACTTTGCTATCCTTGATGTTGAAAGCAAATTCACTCATGAATCAAAACTCTTTTCCCATCTCGATTGATCTTAGGTGCATTAAAGTTTTAGCCATCTTGGCAAGCGCATTCTACTCAATAGGCATAGAATCATTATAGTCCTCAAGCAACTCATAATGGAGCATATTCAGGTGAGTTTTATCTTTAACTCAAAAATAGTAGCCCAAAAAAACTAATTGTTTCACGCCTTTTTGGAAAGCCTATTTTTCATCATCAACTATGAAGACAATACTGGTCTCTTAAAAGGTAGGGCTTAACATGAATTGTTGCACTGCTTCCTCATGAATGCTCGATAATAACTAGAAAAATTCATCTCAATCATGTTGAAGAGTGCTATTGTATCCAAGCACATGACTAGATAAGGCGATGTCCTCTACCTTTAACCATATTTTCCTAAGTAGCTTATCTAAGTGGCTCCTTTCAGTTATGACAACCATCAACTCTGTATCTTTTTCTTTGACCTACTTGGTATGCTTGTTGATCTTTAACTAGAGCGACCCGATCTGGGTCTAGGACATTTTAGTTTGCTCCTACTCTTTTTGTAGCTCTTTCTAGTCATCTAAGGCTAGTTCAACCCTTTGGTAAAAACTATGGTCTCATTGTCTGACTTGCGACAAAAGAAAATTAGGTATAATAATCAAATACAAATGATTAGTTTCAAAAATAACTAAACTCGAGCATAAACTTATATGTTTACATGGTATGCGAATGCTTTCTGAGCCTCTAGTTGCCCGAGCTCCAGTATTTTCTTTTGGTTGGACAAAAAGACGCCAGTAGTTAACACCTTGAGAAAGTGTACTCCAGTCAACCTCATCCCTAACATCAACATCGTATTTTGGACCCCCACACTAGGCCCAAACGCTGGGGTTGAGAAAGTTGACAAAATAAATAATTTGTCATCTGGTCAGGGGCCAAAGAGAGAGGAAGAATAGGTAACCTTTCTTTTTCTTTTCTCTACTATAATTCTCTTCAGAGAAAGTGGCTACTCATCTATAGTTCTCCTTTCCTGTCAAGGAGTAAGGCTAGCAATCTCCACAACAACAAGTTAAGCAAATGGTGACATGGTTGGCAAAGGTTGCTGAACTACAATATCTTGAGATATGGCTTGAGATACAGCCTTTTGACAAGCAGCAACTTGTCGACACTCTTGCATGTTTTTCTAGTGAGCCATTGCTTGTTGTCAAGTGTGGTTCATTATTTTTGCTCATTCTGAAATAGCACAAAAGTAAATATATTATTATCAGCTAGAAACTATAAACCAAAAGGCAACAAAAATCGATAATTATATCTACCTAGTCAAGCATTAGTTGATATATCCAGATAAGCAAGTGATAAGCTTGCTAACACCAAGTTTCTCTCTTTGATGTACCCCTCCACCTTAATTTCACCAAATTAAACCAGATCCTAAATAAATATATTATTCCAAGTTGAGCTTTCATTACCAGGGATCTCAACCCACCCCCTTAACCACCCCTTAGGTATGTTAAACCCAATCCCCCAGGGGCACAAATAAAAAAAATAGCATTTTTTCTAGGTTTGGCCATGCGAAAAGGAAGGAGTCACTAATGTCTTTCGACAAAGGCAAGCAATAAGGTAATAAAAGCTCAACTCCTTAGTACTACTAACTTTGGGGACATTGGAAGAGTGAAAAAGATTGCTAAAATTTATGCGAAAATGGGGTTGGTCATGTATCAACATTAAAACAACAAATCTGTAAAGGGTTTGAGATGCAATTCAAAGAAATTAGGTGATACAAACTAAAAGACCAATGTGAAGGTCGACAATAAGTTACACTATTGGGAACCTAAGCCCACACTCTAGGGCATCCTCAAAGATTGTTATATAACCGGCTGAAGGTCGATGCATCCTATCACTAGGTTCAAGAGCAATTAATTCAAACTTCATCAGAATATGGTACAGACACCTAATCAACTCAAGATCCCTATCCTTATTCTCAGACTTTATATCACCATATTGGTCAATTATAAATAGCCTACCTCAAGATTATTGGAATAGTGCACCCAACCTAATTAGATTGGCATGTAAACTATTTTACTTGTGATATAATCTTGATTGAATGATATTTATATCTAATGGTCATCTTCATCTTATGCTTAATTTACTTCACTAACATTTGGTTGAAGCCCTAAATTACACATGACTATGGACTTGGTCGTACACTAGGTGGTGATCAAGAAATAAGTATTATAAGGTTATGATTTTAAATATTCCAAGTCATAGAATTTTTTGAGACAGTGCAACTAAGATTTAGATAGACTTGCACTAATGATGCATAAATCCAAGAAATTGGAAATTACTCCATTTCATGAGCAATCCATGTTAGACATAGGTGCATATTAGTGGGTGCTTGTTAAAGAACAAGTTCACTAAAGACCCATTTGGAGAATCTGCTAGATAGTCAAAGTGGCAAGTCAATAATGGTAAGTTCTCTAGCTGATGCTAGTGTATATAGTTAATCCTTTGATCTAAGGATCCATGGTAACTTTGTGTTTAGGTCTTTATACTTTAGAACTTCACCAACCATGTTGCAGGTTTTCCAAGTTCAAATTAGGTATAAGCTAATTAGAAATGGAGGTTTGTAAGATCCAAGATGGGATCCGTCTCCTCATCATTGTGAAGGGTGAGTGCATCTCCTATGTATTCCATAATGATTGATTCCAAGAAATCCTTCTACAAAGTAGTATGATACTTTAGAAAAGAAGTTTTGCAAAGATAAGGTCATGAAAAGGAGTTAAACATTAGAATTAGAAACATAGTTATCAAAGCTATTGGGAAGTTAAAAAATATCTTGCCCTAGGCATGTTTCGGGAGATAGGAGATGAAAAGACCATATTTGCATGGTAAGCGTAGAGATAGAATGCTTCTGAAAGAGGTGTAATACTAGGGATCCAATTTAAAACATTTAAAAACTAAAATCTAACTTAGATTCCATCAATCCAAAGATCTAAATCATGCCTATATAATGGATTAAGGTTAGATTGTTACCTTTCAAGCAAAATCCAACCACAAACTTGAAGTAGAGTTTTCTTTCTTGAAGGCAGACTGCTTCTAGCGCATCAAAGTGTGATTAACTTTTGATAGGGAAAATTACATCAAAATTAAGCCAAATCTGGACCAAAATTTCACCTACTCAATGAACAATGTCTCATAAAAATTTCAACACCAAAATCCTCCAGAAAGACCTCAAGCAAATTCTAGAAACACATTGCTCAATCAAAGGATCACCAAAGCAAGCAATCCAAAACTCATCTTGCCTCTAATACCAAAGTCCACACACCAATTAACAACCCTTTCCTCCTCAATTTAACTGGAAAAATCAAGGAGAAAGAGATCTATTAGGGGGCCAAAAATGGTGAGGGAGGTGAAGAGAATGTAGCCACAACTCATGAGAGAATCACTTTTGGAGGGAATTTTGGATCCAACTTTTAGATGTACAAAATGTGTGTACTTTCTTAGTGCTAGCCGCTCCCTCCTCTGTATCTATATATAGAGTGGAGATGGTGTGATGCCAAGGTGGCATCACACCCTCCTCAAGGAGGGGGTGCCACCAAAGCTTGCTAACTTGCAAGTATCTTTCAAATTGCAAGTTAATTAGTATTGAATTTGAACTTAATTTGGAATCCACATTTCATCTCATGAAATATTTACCTAATTAAATTCTAATTCAACACCAAATGAACATTCCATTTGAATTCTCTCTCTAAATCAATTTTTTAATTTAATTTAATTAAACACTTTAATTTAATTAAACTTTGACTTAACCTTTAAGTCAACTAGCTCAACTCTTTAAGCTAGATCTTGTTGACTTAACACTTTAAGTTAACTTGACCAATTGATAGTCATGAGGCACCAAATTAAATTAACACTTAATTTAATTGGTCTAAATTTAAATCCTTGAATTAATTAGATCAATATAACAATTAAATTGATCAAGCCATGATGATTAAAAATTACGTCAATCGATTCCCTTAATTTTCGGTCACCTAGGAATTTTTATAACAGTTAAAAAATTTCTCTCAATATTTAGGATTGCCAATTGGATTTTATATGTGAGCCATTAGGTTTTATTGCTCATTAGATAAGGGCTCACAACCTTTGTGACTTTAGAATATCATATGTTCACGTTAGTTTAAACTCTTTTAAACTAACTGACTCAATTTGTTAATCTCTATTAATTGAAGAGTACCCAATCTCCATGGTCGATATCCAACCTCAAGCCAATGGAGCCCAATAATTGGCTAAATGATGCTTTTAGTGAACTATTCTAGCTCTACGTATACGATGTAAATATAGTCCTTCCGCCTCCTATGTCCATGAAAGAGGCTTGGGGCAAGATATTTTTTAGCTCCATAATAGACTCGATACTATGCATCTATTCTTAATGTTCGATTTTGATTTGTGACCTCATCTTTGGAAAAACCCCTTTTCCAAATTATCACACTGCTTTAGCCAATGACTCCTTAGAATCGATTATCATAAAACATATAGGAGATGCACTCATTCTTCACAAAAACAAGGAGTTAGATCCTATCCTGAATCCCATAAACCTCCATATTTAAGTAGCTCATGCCTAATCACCACCCAAGCGCCCATTAAGTGGCCAAGATGGAATCAAAGGATGAGGATCTACACATAAGGTTATAGTGGATCCTCAGGTTAAAGGACTAATTATATACACTAACATAAGTTGGAGAACTAGTCACTACCGACTAGCCACTATAGCTATCTAGTGGATTCTCCAAGCGGGTCTCCAATATTTTATTCTCTAATAAACACCCACTAACATGCACCCACATCTCATATGATTTGCTCATGGAATAGAGCAATATTCAACCCTTAGATTATGCATCATTAGTTCAAACTTATCCGAATCTTAGATGCCCTATCTCATAGGATTCTATAATTTAGGATATTTAAGATCACGATCGTGTAAGACTTATTCCATAATCACCACCCAATGCGTGACCAAGTCCCATAGTCTTGTGTGATCTAGAGGCTTCAACCATATACTAGTGAAGTAATAAAAGCATAATATGAAGATGGCTATTTATAAGAAATATCATTCAATCACAATTATATCACAAGTAAAACAGTTTGCATGCTAATCTAATTGGCTTATGGAATACTATTCCAACAAGTTCATCAAGACATATTCATTCATCTAATTAGCCAGGCTCCATGGGCTTGTTGCTAAACATTGACTATAGAGATTGCGTACTTTTTAATTAATGGAGATTAATTGAAAGAATTATTAATTTCAAAGAGTTTAAACTAATGTGAATATTTTGATATTCAAAATATCATAACGAGTAGTGAGCCCATGTCCAATGAATGGACAAATCAAATGGGCCACACACAAAAGACTAAGAGAAGTTCTAATTGATGGGAGGAATTTTCTAAGGAGTTAGAAAATTCACCTAGCATGTTTTGGAAAAGAATTAGATTGACTAATTTTTGGTCATCTTGGCTTGATTAATTTAATTGTTAAATTGATCAAAATAATTTAAGAAGTTAAATTAAACCAATTAAATTAAGGAGTTAATTTAATTGGTGCCATATGATAATTAATTAGTCATGTCAACTTAAGGAGTTAAGTTGACACCTATTAACTTTAAGAGTTAAGTTAATAAACTTAAGGAGTTAAGTCAAAATAATTAATTAAATTAAAGAGTTAAATTAATTAAAATGAGTATTTGGACTTTGAAGAGAAATTCAAATGAAGAGTTCATTTGCATTATATTTCATAATATGAAATGTAGATGCTAATTAAATGCAAATGCATGTGAAATTCAAATTCACATGTAAATTGGTAAGTTGCCAACAAGCATGAGAGATGTGATTCCATATTGCATCACACACTCCTCTCTATAAATACCCCTAGTGGCCAGCAATGTGATGGTCTTCCAATCAGATTCCCATTTTCCCTCCAAAGAGTATTTTTCATGTGTTGAACTTCACTCTCTCCAAACTCTCTCTTTCTCCAATTCCTTCCCAAACCGGCACTCCCTTACCTTTATCCTCTCATTATGTAGCATATTTGAAGCTAAATAGAGCTGTCCTTGGATGTGTGGATTATTACATTAGAGGTCCAACACTTGGGGGACTTGATGCTCCTTGGTGAACTATTGCTGTCCAGTAACTTTCATGGCGGATTTGAAGGGCTTTGGAAGTTCTGATTAGCATGAAATTTTTCTAGAATCTGTCTTGGTGTGTTGAGGTTCTCTCTGTAAATTTTGAAAAAGTTTCAAGTTTTGAAAGGTGGTCAACCATTGGTGACTGTTTTCTGTGCACAGTTGCTCCATTGAAGAGTTCTTAGAGTCTTTCTCCTCTTACCTTTGGATTTGGCATTCAAGGTAAATTTTATAAGTATAAATACTTATTATAAGCATGATTAGATCCTTGGAGTGGAGTAGCTAAGTTATATTTAGCCTTTTATGGTTTTATATTATGGTTCTTTAGCCTACTTTGCTTTCAAGTGGTATCGGAACCTATATCATGCTTTAATTTGGATTTTGATGGATTGATTCACATGATGAATTGATATTTATCACCAAATACTTGATTCAATTGTTGAATTTGAGTGTTAAATTGATTTCACATGTGGCTCCTTTGTTGATGAATTGAAATATGCTAATATGTGATTTAAGTGTTGATTCATGTGTTGGCATGATTTTGATTCATGTTAGTTAATATTGAATACCGATTTGGAATTGGATAATATTATATGTTGATATAGCATGTTTAATTTGGCATCAATTTGTTTTGGTCATTTTGGATCCAATTGCATTGGAATTCATTGGATATTTTTGGAAAATGTTGATTCTCATTAAATTTGATTATTGAAGCATATTTGAGCACTTTAATTTTCAATTTTTAAAGGTGTTTATAATATGAAAATTTGTCAAACTTTGTATGAAATAATGTTATGGGGATGTCCATATGGTTTGGAGTGGCAAAAACACAAAAAGGTACCTAAATTGTAATTGGTATAAATTGTGGTAGGATTGCTACACTATCTGGCAAAAGATAGGCACAGTTGTGGGCATTCCTTGTGCATGCCTACTATATGCCTAGGAGGCCGGTTGGGTAGCAGCCCACCTAAAATCACCCTAGAACCTATTTTTGTGCTGTTTTGGTGTTTTGGTCTATGAAATTTGATTATTTCATTATTATTTTTATGCGCAAATGTTGTGTGAGTGTTCAAAGCAAATATTGGACATTGTTGCATGCTTTTCAAGTCAAATTAAAGTTAATCTTCAATTAAGTGCAAAAATGAGATGCATAAAGAGTTATGCTTATTTTTTCTAGTTAATTAATTGTTTATAAGATATACATTTAATTTGATGAATTGAATGTCAATTTTATTTATTGTTCATTTAATTGTTGAATAGATGATAATTGTATGGGGATGAACATGATCCCTTCAATTGGTTTTATTTGTTTTAAGTTGTTGAAAAGGGTTGTATTAAATTAGAGCTTGCATGCCTCTTGATTTCTATCTTATAAGTATTATGAAAGCAAATCACTAGGAGTGAGGATTTCTTTTCTCTTGTAAATGTTGCAAGGAGATAAAGAAAGCCAAGAGGATCAAGAAAGCTTGAAGATCCATGAATGTATGGGATACATTTATGTAATAGATAGATTTAATCAACTTTCTTAAAATCAACTATGTAATGCACCTATGGTGCTAAGTGCACTAATTGGTTAAAACTCATGATCATCTCACCCTAGGACATGCCAGACCTATTTACTTATTTATTCTTTCTTTATCATATTGATGTATGAGATGTATGGTTAAGACACAAAAAACCTAAATAAGAGAAAATAAAATTGATGAAATTTTTTAGAAAAAGAAAATCCCTTCACTTAGAGGAGTCTAAGTGCTTTCAAAATATTAAATCAATATAGATATAAATTAAAAACAATTTTAAGTAATCCATGCCTTCTACCATTAGTATGTTACATGAGATACTACCATATTTGTGTGATGTCACACAAGTTGCAGGTCACATTTATGAAAGAAAGCTAAGCTCACTTAGCATATGATGCACTTTGATTTAATGCTTCCTATGCGTTGTCTCACGAGTCGTGAAATGACATAGTGTGGTTTTGAATCAAACATTGATATGTAGGTCCGACTTAAACATCTAGTAGTGTAGATGCCATAGAGGTCATAGGTCTACATGAAGAGTAAGGTAAAACATATCAAGGGTTGCATAGAGATGCAATTAGCAAAAGTTACTTACCTTACAATTGTTTGTGGATGTCTCACAAGTCATAGGTCCACTACAAGTCCCTTGGGCCTTGATTTTCACTAGGAAATGAGATTTCCTAAATTCTTTACAAGGTTAAGGAATTTGATAAAATAGTGGGAGCAAGATATGCTTAAAAGTCCATAATCATGTTTTCAAATATCTTTATTCAATCACATGCTCATATTCTCTTTTTCACCTTAATGATTTTTGAAATCTCAAAACAAATGACTAAGAATCCACTAAGTATTATATTGGAAACCAATAAACCAACTAGGCTAAACTTCCATGACTGACTAATGCTCAAAATCATACTAGATTTTGAGGATCACCTCCCAACCCATAGTCTCATAATAGCATCCATCAACTTCAAAACTCATATGAACACATGAAACATACCACAATCTATTGCTCGCAAGAGTTGTATAGCAAACACGGTATGATGATTTTTCAAGCTAGGATGAATAAGGGGTCATGTGTCCTCAACTACAGTCTAAAGATTATTAGACTTGAGAAGCTCTTCAACTTGAACATAGTGATGGACAATGATCTCCACGTAGACTTGATCCTCACATCCTTGCCAAGTTTATATGACCAAAGTGTTGGTCTCAATGAAGACAACCATGACAAGGGAAACCTTTAATAACTACTTTCTCTTCCCACTCTAAACACCCTAATGGCAAGAAGAAAGGGGGTAAGAAGAAGAAATGCTCTTTTTCAAAAGGAAACAAACATTTAAGGTGTCTGATGGAGTCAAAAAGATTAAAATGGATAAAGTCGATGCTACTTGTTTCTACTTTGGCAAGATAGGCTGTTGGAAGTAATATTGCAAAGAATACCTTGCAACCCTTAGAAAGGGTATGTACTTTTTAAAGTGTATCTAAGAATAAATTATTCCTCATGAATATATGAGATCACATATGGTTCTCATCTTTATAATTTGTTAAAAAGAATGGAAAGATAAAACTTAGTGACAGGGATATGATCCACCATCTTGGCAAAAGAGCAAAAGTTGCTGCCAACACCAAAGGTAGAGAACAAGTTAGACTTAGGGAATTCCTTATTTGTATTAGACCTTTGTTATTATGTACCAAATCTTGTTAAGAATGTTATTTCAAATTCCCAATTTGGATAGCAAAGGATTGGGATTCTTAACCATCATTTATGCACATTCAACAAAGTAAGAGAAAATTAGATAACTAAGACAATGCCATGTTGTGGCATAGAAAACTCAGACATATTTTCAAAAATAAGATAAACAATTAGAAGCCCTCAAAGCACTAAAAGTTAGTGGTATAGAGGATCTTCCTACTTGTGATTCTTATTTAAAAGGAAAAATGACCAAGACTCCTTTTGTAGGACAATCAAAGCAAACCACAAGTCATTTGGATTTAATATATATGGACATTAGTGGACCACTAAAAGTTAATGCAAGAGATGGTTATTCATACTTCATTACCTTTACAGATGATCATATTCAATCGAATGTGTGTATCTTATGAAGTACAAGTCCGAAGCTTTTGAAAGTTCAAAGAGTATAGAAATGAAGTAGAAAAGCAACAATGACTAAGTATTAAAGCTCTTAGATCAGATAGAGGATGAGAATATTTTAGTACCAAATTCTTGGATTGTCTAAAGAGAATGAAATTCTCTTTTAAGGGACTCCACCCGACACATCCTAACACAACAAAGTAGCCGAGAGAAGAAACCACACCTTATTGGACATGATACAATCCATGATGAGTTTTACTGATGTGTTTATATCTTTTAGGGGATATACCTTAGATACGACAGCAAGGCTAATAAATGTAATACCCTCAAAGTCGATGCTAAAGACATCACATGATATGTGGTATAACAATGAACCTTCTTACTCTTTTCTAAGAGCTTGGGCGTATCCCACATATGTCAATAAGTTAGTAGAAGACAAGTTGACACAAGATCCACCTTGCGCAAGTTTGTGGGATACCTAAGAGAGTTTTTAGGTTATTATTTCTATGATCCCTTAAAACAAAAGATGTTTGTTTCAAGGAACACTATCTCTTTAGAAAAGAAATTTCTATTAGATAGAGAAGACATTGTCGTTGAACTTGATGAAGTTCAAGATAATCATAAAATCCCACAGGTGGTAGAAATAAATGAACATCAACAATCTAGCACATAACTTCTAAAAAGTTTAGACCAAATCAAAAAGCAAACTGAAAGGTTAGGATTCCTTTATGAAATAGGCTTAGCAGATAGTGATCCAAAGACATTAGCTTGAGGCTTTGAAATCTAAAATAGACTTTATGAACTCCAACAAAGTATGGATTTTGGTAGATCCATCGGAGGGTATGGTACCCATTAGTTTCAAATAAATCTATAAACAAAAGTTAGAAGTCGATAGAGAGGCAATGACCTTTAAGGCAAAACTAGTGGCAAAAGGTTACACTCAAAGACTCAGTATTGATTTCCAGCAAACCCTTTCACCAATCGCTATACCTATGTCCATTATGATTATTCTTGTCATAGCAACATATTATGACTATGAGAGATGGTAAATGGATGTGAAAACTGCTTTCCTTGATGAAAATATTGAAGAAAAAATCTATATGGAGCAACCACAAAGTTTTACATCCAAAGAGAATGGGAAAAAATTTTGAAAACTCAAAAGATCTATTTATGGACTTAAACAAGCATCCTAAAGTTGGAACATATGTTTTGATAAAATGTCAAATCATTTAGGTTTTTAAAAAATGTGTATGAACCTTGTGCGTACAAAAAGGCTAGTGGGAGTTTTATACAGTTCATTGTGCTTTATGTCGATGGCACTCTTGTGATTAGGAATGAGAGAGAAATGTCAGAGTCTACTAAAGTATGGTTATCTTCACAATTCTTCACAAAGGATTTTGGAAAAACATCCTTTATATTAGGAATATGGATCTATAGAGATGGATCAAAGAGGATGTTAGGGATTTTCCAAACACTGCACATAGATAAGATACTAAAGAGGTTTAATATGGAAAAATCCAAAAAGGGATTCCTTCCTATGGGATAAGATATTCATCTCTCTAAGTCTATGGCCCCTAAGACTAAAGATGTGAGAGAAAAATATCCCACATACCTTATGCATCCACCATTAGGAGTATAATGTATGCTGTTCAATATACAAGACCAGATATAGTACACACTCTAAGTGTTACGAGCCACTTGCAAATCGACTTCAGTGAATGTCACTGGAAAGTTGAAAAAGCAATCATAATACTTAAGAAAAACTGAGAATTTATTTTTAGTATATGGCAATAGAGAATTGAAACCCAAGGGGTTTTTGAATTCTAGTTTTCAATCCGTTAAAGATGACCTAAAATCCACCTCAAGATTTATACTTCACTTTAATGGCGATGCGGTGAGTTGGAAGAATTCCAAACAAGAAACCATGGCCGATTCTACCACTAAAATGTAAGATATTGCACCTTCAAAAACCACAAAATACGGTGTTTGGATGAAAAACTTTATCCCAGAGTTAGATATAGTGCCTAATGTGCAAAAGTGTATGGTTATCTTTTGAAGACAACTTAGGACTTGAGTCAAGATCTCATTAATGATTCAAACAAAAGTAAATATGTTATCATTTGACCTATGAGATCAATTGATAGAGGCAACAATTGAGTGGATAAAGTTTCCTCAAAATAGAATATAGTAAATCCACTATATAAACCCCTAAAAGCAAAGAGGTCATTGAAGGGTAGCTTGAGAAGATAGGCCATAAGACTATGGGGAATTGGCTTTAAAGAAAGTGGGAGATGGTTGGAATAGTGTGTGGTAGCTAATTCAATTGGCATGTAAACTATTTCATTTATGATACAATTTTGATGGAATAATATTCATATCTATGGCAATCTTTATCTTATGCTTATTTTACTTCAATAACATTTGATTGAAATCCCTAAATAACACATGATTATGGGACTTGGTCATATAGTGGGTGGTGATTATAAAATAAGTCTTACACAATTGTGATTTTAAATAATACAAGTCATAGAATCTAATGAGTCAAGGTATCTAAAATTCAGATAGACTTACACGCATAATGCATAAATTCAAGTTGGATATTGTTTCGTTTCATGAGAAATCTATGTTAGACATGGGTGCATGTTAGTGAGAGCTTGTTAGAGAACTAGTTCACTAAATAGCTAAAGTGGCAAGTCGGCAGTGGCAAGTTCTCCAACTTAGCTAAGTGCATATAATTAGTTCTTTCACCTAAGGATCCATAGTAGCCATGTGTTTAGGTCCTCATGCTTTAACTCTTCACTGACCACGTAGTAGGTTATTCGAGTTTAGATTGGGTGTGAGATCCAAAATAAGATCCATCTCATAATCATTATGAAAGACGAGTACATCTCCTATGAATCTTTAATGATCGATTTCAAGAAATTCTTGCGCAAGGTAATATGATAATTTGGAAAAGGATTTTTCCAAAGATAAGGCCATGAAGGGGAATAGAACATTGGAATTAGAAACATAGATATCAAGACAATTGGGGAGAAGATAAATATCTTTCCCTAAGTCTCTTTCAAGAGATAGGAAATAAAAGGACCATACTTGCATAGTAAGCATAGAGCTAGAATGGTTGATCAAGACATTCATTTCATCAAATTAGTTGGGCTCCATAGGCTTGTTGCTAGACATTGACTATAGAGATTGCATATTCTTTGATTAATGAAGATTAATTGAAAGAGTTATTAGTTTAAAAGAGTTTAAACTAATGTGAATATTTTAATATTCAAAATATCACAATGAGTTGTGAGCCCATGAGCAATGAATGGATAAATCTAATGGATCGCACACAAAGGTTAAAGGAAGTTCTACTTGATGAGAGAAATTTTCTAAGGAGTTAGAAAATTCACCTAGCCAGTTTTGGAAAAGAATTAGATTAACTAATTTTTGGTCATCTTGGCTTGATTAATTTAATTGTTAAATTAATCAAAATAATTTAAGGAATTGAATTAAACTAATTAAATTAAGAATTTAATTTAATTGGTGCCATGTGATAATTAATTAGTCATGTTAACTTAAGGAATCAAGTTGACACCTACTAACTTCAAGAGTTAAGTTAATTGACTTAAAAAGTTAAGTTAAACCAATTAATTAAATTAAAGAGTTAATTTCATTAAAATGAGTATTTGGATTTTGGAGGAAAATTCAGTTGAAGAGTTCCTTTGAAATTAATTTAGAGTTAATTTACATTATATTTCATAAGATGAAATGTTGATGCTAATTAAATGTAAATGCATGTGAAATTCAAATTCACATGCAAGTAGGAAAGTTGCCAACAAGTACAGGAGGTGTGATTCCAACTTCCATCACACTCACCTCTCTATAAATACCCCTAGTGGCCAACCATGTGATGGTCTTCCAATTAGATTCCCTTTTTCCCTCCAAAAATGTGATTTTTCATGTATTAAAGCTTCACATTCTCCAAACCCTCTCCTTCTGCAATTCCTCTCCAAACCGCTACTCCCACACCTTCATCCTCTCATTATCTAGCTGATTTGAGGCTGGTTAGATCTATCCTTGGATGAGTGGATTATTACATTAGAGGTCCAACACTTGGGGAACTTGATGCTCCTTGGTGAACCATTGTTGTCTAATAAATTTAAAGGACTTTGGAAGTTCTCATTTGCATGATATTTTTATGATAACTTCCTTGTGTGTTGAGGGGCTCTCTATAAATTTTCAGCCATTTTTGAGTTGTGGAAGGTGGTCAACCATTGGTGACTTTCTGCTGTGCGCAATTGCTTCATTAAAGAGTTCATTGGAATCTTTCTCCTCTTACCTTTGTATTTAACATTCAAGGTAAATTTTCTGAGCTTAAATCCTTATTATAAACATGATTAGATCCTTGGATTAGAGTATTTAAGTTATATTTAGCCTTTTTATGTTTTTATATTATAGACCTTTAGCCTACTTTGCTTTCAGAGACACCAGAGGTCAACTCATCTCCCCGAATGGCCTAGCACCTCTTCCCAAACATTAATCCTTGTATCACTCATACTATCAAAGAAGCTAAGCTATCACTTGAAAACTCACTAGTCCTACCAGTCGAGTCACTTACTCTCATGGTCAAATTTACATCCAATTGTGTTCCCTTAGAATCACTTCTCCTACCACTATCCTTCTCAAAAACTCTACACATTTTAGCTATTGATAACCAATTGACAATAAGAGATTTAAACTAGAAAAAGTCAAAGGGGACTTACAAAGCTGACAAAAAGAGTGCATTCACAATTCTCGATTAAAAGTGGTAAAACTTTGCAAAGCTCAACCTCTCAAGATTGTTGCGAAATTAGTAAATGAAAAAATACAGAGCACTATTTATAACCTTCAGCCATAGCCAAATCAACTAGCGAAACTAACTAGTTACCAAGAAATTATTACACATCTATTAGTTCTTGAATTGCATTGCTCAACATAATTAAAGCATCAATATGCTGAAACCCTAGTCGAGGTTTGAAATTTAAGGTCGATAAATACACTTAGACCTTTGTTGAACTTATTGCAATCTTCTGAGCCAACTACTCCATAATCTTTCTCGTTGCAAGCTAGATTAGGACTTGAGAGTGGGGGGACTCATGATATAAGAAGCCCAATGGGCCCAACCCACAAACAGTTGACTAGGTGATCGATTAGGTCTAAAATCACATTAGGCTATTTTACCTGCTTAATTACCAACATCTTGTCAGTTGACCAGCATGTGATCAATCATCTCAAGAATGATTATTAAGCCCTTAACCAAGGGAACCTTTAGGCCCAAAGAGTTTCATTATCTCAACCAAAGCATGGCTAGATGGCTTATAAACAAGGAAACATATCCACCCTAGGACATCAATTGGAGAAACATGAGGTAGTTATCCACCACCAGTCACAATCACATTGAATACACCACAACCACCACTCTGTTGTATTAAATGCAATGATAGATGACGTGCCTCCGCATTTATGAAGCATGTCTCCACTATGCCACCATTCTACTTCTATATTAAATATGGAGATCTCTTCTATATCATAAGAAAAAGGAGAAAGTGCCACTTGGAAAAGGTTTTAGGAGGAAAAAAACCTAAAGGTCCTTGGACAAGGACAACGGCCCTCTTTGTATAAGAAAGGGCATCATGGACATTTTAACCTCTCAAGAAAGACTATAAATACCCTATTGCAATCCTTTGGCAAGGTATGTTCAATATCATTCTAGCCCTCACTTGGCCGCTCTTTTTTCTGGTCAATTTGCACTAATTTGAGCGTCAAAGTACCATAGCCAAAGGCCCCTTAGCTAGCCCGACATGTGTTATTGGTTGCAGGAGTCAACTCACTTCCATTCAATCATTCCACTATTACCTATATTCTAGTCTATTGTATTAGGCCAAAGCCTAATTCATTGATAAATAGAACCTACAATGATTAGATATTCAAAAAGAATACTGGTACAAGTATAATTCAAGAAAAAATGGAAAAGAAAAAAGTCTTTTATCTGATTATATTAATTTCTTTAAGTAGAACATGATATCAAAATATGACAAAAAACTTTTTGAATTGATGGATAGCTCAAAATAACAAACTAAATGATGAGAAAAATCTAATTTACCCTTCGTTAAGTTTAGAGGCAAACTAATTCCAACTGCCTTTCTCAACTTCTCATAAAGTTTTAAATCAAAGTTATTTTCATTATTTACATTGAATTATATTTTAAAATGTTAGAAAATATAATCCTCCTGTCTTACAATAACTTACTACCAAGTTTCTAATAAAACTTCAATATTACTTAAAACCAATGCATTGTCAAATTAGAGGGATTCCATTATCTTTTGAGGATAACTTAATAGTTTCCTAGCCTTTTTTCTTTCTTTTTTTTCCTTCTTTAGTCAAAACACTCTATGTCATCCTAGCTTTAGCACTTTCAGTTTAATTAATTTACATATTGATATTTTATATTTATGATTTATGATGTTACAAGTAAGCAGATCTCACAGCATCACATATACATTGTCAACCCAAATGTCTATTACTCCATCCGACCTCATCATAGCCCAAGCTGCATAGCAAGTCTCATCGACCTCCTTGATTCCTTAGACTATGAGCCAATCAGCAATAATCTAAGAAGTAATCTCATCTTTAAGGAATCTGTAACTTACCATGGGCGGTTGCATTAAATATCTACCAGGTTCCTAGTATATTCTCTTCTCTCCACATTAAAAACAAATTACAACATGCTCCATTCGCAATAAATATGAACGAACAATCCTTGTCCAACATAGTAGTGCAGCTCATCCTATGACTAATAGAGATAGCTACTTGTCAACCTACCCCATGGGAAAAACCCATTTGACCCTAGGATATAGAATCTATTATCACCTTTAATAGGGATGCAATAGTAATTTCAACCCCGGCCCAAAACATGCTATAAATACTCCATCTGAATACTACACTCAACTACCTACATCATACACTCAAAAAACCTCACAACTACATTATTTTCTTTCCTTGATTCATATATTGACTTACACATTGAAGAGTTTTAGTCAAGTGCCACCTCGACAAGCCTAACATATTTTGTGGTTGGAAATTTCACCTGTACACTTCAAGTTGAGTTCTAACATTTTTATATAAAGAACAATCAGCTATATCATCCTTCTACTTCGTCTCTCCAGCAAATATATCTCACTTAAAAATTCTATCCATCAATTTATGCATATATATGTAGTATATAAGTACCAATATATGTATAGTGTATTTACTATTTATATGAATGTAGATTTAGTTCTATGTGCTCAAGTTGAGTTTAAATCCAACATAATAGGGCCAGGTCGATTTGAATTGTGATTTAATTAAAGGTTATCATCTTGAGCTCTATTTAAGTGGTAATTAAGGCATCATATATGGAAATGTAATGCTTATTGTCCAACAATGTACGTGGAGGTAAAAAAAAAAAGACTTTATAAGAGAATAGATAAATTTGTATTATGGGTGGCATTGAGGTAAAAGCATTTATTGCAGAATCAGCCAGCCATCAACATATTTTATGCCAAACAAATCATTAATAGGAGAAATATTTATCATAAAAAATCAATATGAATCAACATTTTATGAAGTAGTGTATGTGAGCCTAATGGCAAGCGTCTTGTTAATGAGTAGGTGTTCACGAGTTGTGATTTTGATGTGCATAGCGTAGTCTAATTAATTCACGTACCTTCCAACCAATGAGTCTCTTTTGACCAATTTTTCTTGCCACATTTACTCCAACAAATACATGCATAAAATAATTTACTCACAGGTTGTGATGACTTAAGAAAGGAAAATTCTCTACAGGAGAAAAAAAGGAAGAAAAATAATAGTTCACATAAATATTTTATAAATCTACTTCAAGTAAGATAATATTCTCTACAAGAAAACTACCTTTCACAAACAAAAAAATCCATCGGTAATATGACCAACAAATTTTAAGTCCATTGGTAATAATTACCAACAAATTTTTTGACGGATATTTCGTTGGTAAATTGGGTATTGACATTGGTCACATTACCAACAAAAATCTGTAAATAAACATTTACCAACTAATATTTCATCAGTAAATTTGATCTTTTTTTTTCTCCATTGGTAAAGGGGAAAATGTGTTTTTAGCCCCCTCAAAAAAACTATTTTGGTGGTTCCCCCCTCCCCCCAGGAAAAAAAAATATTAAAATACCCCCCTTATATTTTTAAAATAGGTGAAACCCCCCCTTAGACCATAAGTGGAGTACACGCAACCAAAAATGAGAGTGGTTGTATTTTTTATATATAAAATGATTATTATGCCCTTAATATATCAACTGTTGGATCTTTTTCTTTAAACGAATAGTGTAACACCCTAGAAATGCATTAATATTTTATATAAATATTATTTTCTAAGACTTTATTTAATTTTTTTAGAATTTTTGAATGTTTTGTGGGTTAAAATGTAAATATAAAATAAAACTTAATTGTGCCATTATTTAAATTAGGGAGGGCCAATGTTTAATTTTTATTAGTTAATGGATCCAATGTGAGGATTGATATAATTTAGTGGCCAAACTGAACCTACTCAAAACCTTTGGACTCAATTAAAGACTAACTAAAATCTTATGGGGGTTAATTTATAATTTTGAAAAGGTTAATTCAATGACTAAAGCATTTTTAATTTACACCCCATTTTCATCTCTTCTTCACCAATACCACCGTGACCATTCTCTCACCAGTTATTTCGCCATCGGCAATGAATCTTAGCATATTAGGTATCAAACTTTTCTTTTCTAAATAAGGAACCCAAATATACCAATTTCATTCAAAATCATCCAATGCGTCAATCAAAAATTGAGGCCAAAGGTGAGCTCACGATGGAGGTGTTGGCTGTGGCATCAGCAGTGATTGAACCTCAGTTATGAGTAATAGGCTTTGTAGCTCTCAGTGCAAGCATCACAAATGTGGTATTTAATTGAGTTTTGGTAAACTGGAGTGGGTGGAATTGAGGAAAAATAACATGGCAATGCACAGCAAAGTAGTAGCATTTTTCAGTGAATTGAGCTTCAATTCGGTGACAATTGGAAAAATTGGTTGAGGCGTTTGATTCCTTAAGCTGAAAGACATCTTCTAGTAGTGGTGGTGATCAACTTCAGTGGTAGTGGATGGCGGATGGTGGCGGCAGTGACTGGATAGAATCTTTATCTCGTCATGATGATCACATATATGCAATCTGATCATTGAAACTCCGCCTTATTGATGAAAATTGGTATAAAAATGATATTATTGGTGTATGTAATTGCATGTATATGTTTATATGTTTTGATCTTCATAAAATCTTATGTTATCAAATATAATGATAGAAATGGATGATCAGAACACCCATGAATAAAAGCAGAACACTTGATCAATTGAATAGGCCTAGTGAATATAAAATGGTATTATTTCATGTAAACTATAAGTTATATAACTAACAAGGTTGAAAAACCCTTATTTTATGAATTGAGAATCCAAATGGCAATAACTGGGTTAATTAAAATGATACAAAACTAAGATTTAGGTCATGCTTGAACATTATAAGATTAGGGAACTCGGATTTGTATTATCACATGATAAATTTGAGTGAATTAGGTTATGAAGGGATTAAAACCCTAAATTATGTAATCATAGCCTAAGTGATATTAGATTTATTAATAATAGTT
The DNA here is from genome assembly GCA_014898725.1 of Jacaranda copaia. Lineage (NCBI taxonomy): Eukaryota > Viridiplantae > Streptophyta > Magnoliopsida > Lamiales > Bignoniaceae > Jacaranda > Jacaranda copaia. The sequence goes on from JACGDI010000193.1 coordinate 188,707, forward strand.
TGGTTATTGTAATCGATTCCATGTAATGTTGTAAGGTTATTGTGTAAATTAAGGACCTAATTATATTTTCTTATTGATATAAATATGCTTCCCATACATATTTTGGTATGGACACTGCATTTGGTATGTCGCCCTTGATAATATCAAAATTGAACCCTAAAATATACTATTGATGGTAAAATTATCATAGTAGAATGCTATATGTTTGATTATGGTTGCAAAGTCAAAACGTTAAATTTAACAGTAAATCCATTTATTGATTAGGTGACAAGGAGCTAGGACCTGACAAATAGTAAGGCAAGGATAACCTTCTTCTGTAGAAATTAAGGTGAGGATCCACCAATCTAGTACTTATTTGAGTAAAACAATGTTATTTTAATCAAACCCTATGCGGTTCTATTGATCTGATACCTGTCTTTACTATCGTTACTGTTATCGATTAACTATCGAACCTTGTCAAGTTCTATTGCTTGACATCTAATTTGATTATCATTTATTGCTGTTTTGTGAATCCTATGAGGTTTTATTGCTTGATATCCGATCTAATTATCATTCATCACTACTTTCTAAACCCTGTGAGATTCTATTACCTTGACTATCTTTATTGTCTATTGTTGCTTTCTTAACCCTGTGAGGTTCTATTGACTTGATTCTCATTCATTGAATACTACTAATCGTTGAACTTGTGAATCATACCATTGTCAAACTGGGTATTAAAACCACTTTGAATCAACTAATTTGTACTTGTCCAGTACCATGAACATTTTAGTGTCTCATAAGTTATCATACTAATTGAACGATACCGTATATTGTTGTTAGTTATGTTGGCTTTTTTAATTATTTTTTCTATCGTTGTTTACCATGATAGCTTTATTGAAACTAAATTGTTAAGCTAATGTTCTACCATGTTGGCAATTGAATGATTGATTGATTGATTGATCAAACTAAAAGATATGTGTACAAGCTGAGTGCCTTACCAAGTTGTTATGTTTGTGAAAGCAAAATAGGCACTAGGATCTCTAATCAAAACTTCAAAACATAAAGTAACTAGTGCCTAAAAGAAAGAAAGGGATCAAATCATGCCCTAGATTTAGATTTAGATAGAGGATTACCTTGATAAGCAAATTCGAGAAGAAACAAGTAAACACTTCATTGGTTATTGAATCTACTGGCTCATGGCATAGCAAAAGGATTGCAATGATCTCCCCACCAAATCGCCTCCAAAAATTCTAAAACTATTACTGGAGATATCTAACACCTTTTAGAACCTCCAATTAAAAATCCAAATCAATTTTTCATCTAGAACGTCCTAGAGAAAATCATAAAGTCAGACCTCACGTAGAAAGCTCTCCAAAAACAGAGCAAGGCACACATCTTGCCTCTATTGAAATAATCCACACACCAATCAGACTTTCTAGTTCTCTAGTTCATGAGAAGGAATAAAACTAGAGAATTAATAATGGAGGAGGCCAAAAATTGGTAGGAGGAAGAACAAAGAAGCTAAGCGTTTCAATTTATGAAATGCTAGCTTGCAAAGGGGGTTATTTTGGAGGGAAATGAAGAATCTAATCCTTCACACCTATGGCACATGTACTTTTCTCTCTTTGACCAAGCCCTCATCATCTATATCTATATATAGATATGGAATTGTGTGATGTCAAGATGGCATCACACATTCCATAAGGGGAGAGGGCAGCCAAAGGGATGCTTAGGTGGCGAAAAGGAATCCAAATTTCATTTGAATTTCATTTGCATCGTAATTATGCTTGGAATCTCATTTCAAATTAATTAAGATGCCATCTCAAATCTCATTTGAGTCTTCCTTTGAAAATTCATTCTTCCTTAATTAATTAAATTAAAATCATTAATTTAATTAATTTTTCTTTGACTTAACTCTTTAAGTCAAACAAGCTTAACAAATTAAGCTAAATTCATTAACTTAACTCTTTAAGTTAACTTGACCAATTGATGGTCATGTTGGCACCAAATAATTAACTCCTTAATTATTGATCTAATTTAACTCTTAAATCGGTTGACTAATTTAACACTTAAATCAATCAAGTCAAAACTGACCTTCAAACTTGGCACCAAAGTTCAGTACATTAGGAGAGAAATCCCTTTTCTAACGCCTTAGAAAATTCTCTCCATTAATTAGGAAGCTAATTGAATTTTTTGTGTGATCTAATAGGTTCTATCATTCTTTGGACATGGGCTCACAACTCCTTGGGACTTTTGAATATCTTATATTCATTTTAGTTTAAAACTCCTTTTAAACTAGTTGACTCAATTCAATTAATCTCATTGATTAACAAGTACCCAATCTCTATGGTCGATGTCCAACCTTAAGCCCATGGAGCCCAACTAATTAGCCAAAATGAATATTTTGGAGAACCATCATCGCTCTACACATGACATGTAAATATGGTTCTTTCGTCTTCTATCTCCCGAAAGAGGCCTAGGGTAAGATATTTGTCGACTCCCTAATAGCCTCGATATTATGTCTCTATTCATAGTGTTAGATCCCTATTGTATGACCTCATCTTTGAAAAACTCCTTTTTCAAATTTTCACACCACCTTGCACAAGAATTTCTAGGAATTGATCATTATAGAACATATAGAAAATGTACCCACCCTTCACAATAGCAAGGAGTCAAATTCCATCTTGAATCTCACAAACCTCCATGCCAAGTAGCTCATATCTAACTCAACCCAAAAGACTCGTTAGGTGGTCAAGGATGAGTCAAAGCATGAGGACCAAACATAAGGTTACCATGGATCCTTAGGCCAAAGGATTAATAATATGCACTAATGTAAGCAGGAGAACCAACCACTACCGATTTGCTACTACAACTATCTAGTGGATTCTTCGGTGGGTCTTTAGTACCTTGTTCTCTAACAAGCACCTCTAAAATGCACTCGTATCTCATACAGTTGCTCATGGAATAGAGCAATCTCCAACCCTTAGATTTATACATCGTTAGTGCAAATCTATCCGGGTCTTAGATGTCTCTTCTTATAAGATCCTATAACTTGGAAGTTTTAAGATCATGACCATGTGAGACTTATTCCATGGTCACTAAACTAAGTCCCACAGTCATAGGTAATTTAAGGACTTTATCCAAATACTACTAAAGTGAAATAAATCATAAGATGAAGATGGCCATATCAAGTATATCATTTAATCAAGATTGAACCACAAATGAAATAGTTTACAAGGCCAATCTCATTAGCTTGAAGGGCACTATTCCAACAATCTCCCACTTGCCCTAAAGCCAATGCCCAGTGGCTTTGAGACCCATCTTCATAAGATGTCCTCCAAAGACTTTTAGCTTTTAGAAGTTAATACAATGGTTCTGTTATATTCTTTTCTAAGGCAACTTTTATCCACTCAGTTGTCACCTCTATCAATTGACATCATATATCAAATGATAATGCATTTAATGTGTTTGAATCATTGATGAGATCTTAGCTCAAGTCATAAATTATCTTCCAAAGATAATCATAAGCTCATGCATGTTAGGCACTACATCCAACCCTTAGATGAAGTTTTTATCCAAACACCTTTCTTTGTAGTTTCCAAAAACACAAAGTATTTCACCTTAGTAGTTATCTAGGCCATGGTATCTAGTTGGAACTTTTCCAGCACACCATGCCGCTATTAAGGTAAAATATGTATCCAAAAATAGATATTAGGTCTTCTACATTAAATTGGAAACTAATATCCAAAAACTCCATGAGTTTCAATTCTCTATTTCCGTATACCAAAAAATAAGTCTTTAGTTCTTCTCAAGTACTTTAGGATTATTTTCACAGCTAGCCGGTGACTCTCAATAGGATTGAATTGGAACTTACTCATAATTCTTAGCAAGTATGCCACATATGATCTTGTACATTGAACGGTATGCAATTATGCTCCATGTAGTAGATGCATAAGGTATGTGGGACATTTTGTGTCTCTCATTAACAGTCTAAGGGGCCATAGACTTGGAGAGACAAAGATCACATCCCAAAAAGAGGAATCCTCTCTTAGATTCTTCTATACTAAACCTCTTTAGTATCTTGTTCAATGTGCAGGATTTGGAAAAGTCCCAGCATCATCCCTGATCTATCTCTATAGATATATATTCCCAATATGTAAGATTCTTCCCCAAGTCCATCATGGAGAATTGTGTAGATAACCATACTTAAGTATACTCTAACATTCATACCTTATTCCCATTGAGAAGGATGCTATCGACATCAAGCACAATAAATTGTACTAAACTCCCACTAGTCATTTTGTACACACAAGATTTATACACCTTTTTGACAAAGTCAAACAAATTGACCATCTTATCAAAAATGTATGTTTCAAGTTTGGGACACTAATTAGAGTCCATAAATAGATCCTTGGAGTTTGCAAACCTTTTGCTCACTCCCTTTGAATGTAAAATCTTGTGGTTGCTCCATATAAATTTCTTATTCAATGTCACCATTGAGGAAAGCAATTTTCACATCAAACCAATAAGAACTAATTTCTTTGGTGGATCTACCAAAGTCCATACTTTGTTTGAGTACATGGAGTCCATTTTAGATCTCATGGCTTCAAGCCAATGTCCCAAGTTTATGTCAACATAGCTTCCTCATAGGTCTTTGGATCTCTATTCGATTAACTCGTCTCATGAAGAAATCTAAACTCTTCAGATTACTTCTTGATCCGGTCAGACCTTCTCAAAGGTTGTGTGTAAAGCTCTATGATATTTATTTATTTTTACTGCTTGTGGGATTTATTAATCATCTTGAACTTCACCAAGTTCAATTACAACACTTTTTCTATCTTATAGAATTTTTTTTTTCAAAAAGGCAACATTCCTCAAAATAAATACATTTTATTTCGAGGGATCATAAAACTAATAACCCATAGACTCTCTTAGATATCCTACAAACGTGCACAAGATAGATCTACTATCCAACTAATCTCTCACTGTCTGTCTCATATAGGCGAGAGATCCCTAAATCTTTAGGCAATAGTATAAGGTTGCTTTGCCATGCCATACCTCATATGGTGTTTTTGGCGCCGATTTTGAAGGTACTTCTCTTAATAACTTCGCTGCCATCATTAAGGCATATCCTCAAAAGGATATAGGCATATCAAAGATGTTTATTATGGAACATACCATGTCCAACAAGGTATAGTATCTTCTCTCGGCTACTCCATTATGTTGGGGTGTGCCAAGTGGAGTCTATTGAGAGAGAATCCTATTTTCTTTAAGATAATCCAAGAATTCAACACTTAAGTATTCTCTCCCTCGATCCAATCAAAAGGCTTTAATACTAAGTCTTTTCTGCTTTTCTACTTCATTCTTATACTCTTTGAACTTTTTAAAGGCCTCAAACTTGTACTTCATAAGATACACATGTAAGTACCAACTATAACCATCGGTGAAGAGTTGAAGTAAGAATAGTCTCCTCTCCAACTAACTCTTAATAGTCCACAAACATCCTATAGATCAATTCTAAAGGATTTATGGAGCACTCCATTTGTCCTACCAAGGGAGCTTTGGTCATTTATCCCTTCAAACCAGATTCATAAGTAGGAAGGTTCTCAATGCCACTAACATTTGGTGCTTTAAGAGCTTCTAACTTGTTCATCCTAGTTTTTGGAGATATGTCCAAGTCTTGTATGCCACATCGTGGCATTATCTTGGATATCTAATTTCTTACTTAGTTGAGAGTGCATTAGTGATGGTTGAGAATCCAATATGCACGATCCTCTGTTAATAGTACCTTAAGCAACTAAAGAACACATTCGTTAATACCTTCAATCTCCCATTTGATATAGAAGGATAAAATCCTTTGCTATCCAAAAATGAGAATTGAAATAATGTTCTTAACAATATATGGTACTATATGACAAAGGTTCAATACAAGTATAGAGTTCTCTAAGTCTAACTTATTGTACACCTTCAACTTTAGACACAACTCTTGCTCCTTAGCTTAGGTAGCAAATCATGTTCTATTACTTAGTTCTATTCTTCTTTCTATTCTTTTGTAACAACTTACAAAGAAAAGAACCATATGTGATATCATATATCCATGAGGAATAATTTGTAACACCCCTAAACTTTTATTTATTTTATTTATAATATACGATTTTATCATTATTTGAAAACTTTATGAATCTCACATTATTAATTATTTTAAAAGTTTAGTAGGTTAAATTATAATTTTTGTGGACTTAATTGCATATACTTTTGATCAATTTTTGGTTAATCATGATTTTCTAAAAATTTGGGGAAAATTGTATAATTTAAAATTTTATAAAAAAAAAGATGAAAAATCAAATTTTAGAAAATCTAGCAGAACCTTTCTTTTCTTTCTTCTTCCCACTTTTCTTTCCTTTTCTTCTTCCTTTTTCTCTCTTTTCTTCTTCCATCTTCACCGAAGATGAACCACCAACTCCGGCCATTTTCGACGACTTTTTATCTTCACTCCAAACCAATCAAATTATTTCCCTCACCACAATTAACACCTTCCCCACCTCAAAACCACCAACCGGATGATGGAGCAGCGATGGACAAAGGACAATCGACGCGTGCATGTCATGGTGGTTGTTGGGTTTCTTATTTTCCGACGACCATTCTCTATTTCAAGGGTAGGGTTAGGAAGCTTTTGATGAAAGGAACACAATGGTAGCATTGCATGGTAGTTCCAACGACGGCAAGGCGGTGATCAAAGCTCATTAGAGAAAAGAGAAAGTGGCGGTTTTTGGCCCATTTTAATGTGTACACTGCTTGAAATTAGAAATGAAAGACGGTGTTGGAATCCTTACGACAAGAGAAATAACTAAGTGGTGAAGTCTCAATTTCCAACGACGGTAGTTTGGCAGCGTTAGAGAGACAGTCTCCTCATCTCAACACGGTGATCATCCCGATGCTTTTGGTTTGTGATTTTGAGCCTTCATTAGTGAGATCTAATTTTTATTTGGGTATTACATGTTATATATATGTGTGTGCATGTTTGTAGTGTTAGTTTTGTCCGGGTCGAGCCTTTGAGTTGATATAGGTATTTCAACAATTATTTTCCTTTGTGAGGAATAGGGTAACGAGAGATATGATTTTGGACTCGTATGTTGGTTAATAATATTTTGATATTAGGAATTATTATAAGTTAAGTTGTGTTGGAATGGGAATTTGACTAAGGATTTATGCATGAATGTTGAATTAGGAGAAGTTTGACTCATGGCATATTTTCTTAATCAAGAAATGACGAGCTAGGCAACAATGAGTAGTAAGATCAATTTTTGGCTGATGCTGTTGGGGCTGCAAGAGGTGAGGATCTCCCACTCTGGGCTATTACTTTGTTTAACGTGCTCTAAGATTGTTAGTAACCCCTGTGAGGGTCTCCCACTCTGGGTATTATTTTATTTAACTTGCTCTGATATTGTTGAAAACATCTGTGAGGGTCTCCCACTCTAGGTGTTGCTTTGTTTAACTTGCTCTGATATTGTTGAAAACCCTTGTAAGGGTCTCCCACTCTAGGTATTACTTTGTTTAACTTGCTCTGATATTATTGAAAACCCCTATAAGGATCTCCAACTCTGGGTATTGCTTTGTTAAGCTAATCTAAATTATTGGAAACCCTTATAAGGGTTTGCCAATCTGGCGTTATATTTCTTATTATGGTTGTAATAAGCCCCTATATGGGTTTCTCTGTTTCTGAATTATATTCTGATCTGTATTTGGAATCTGTCTGCTATCTGTTATTTGTTTTCTATTATCTTATTTGAATACCCCTGTGAGGGTTATCTTTGATGTCGATTTTCTTTTCTGTCTATTCTAGCACCCAGAACTTATGTCTATTATCTGTCTGTCTCGTATTTGTATTGTCTGTACTATATCTATTCCCTTGTTGGCATATCTGTTATCTACTATATATTCGTTGGCCATGCTGGCTTATCTATTTTTCATTTATTGTCTTCTGTTGCCTTGGCAGCATACTATTCTATTATGTTCTATTCTATTTTGATTTGTTGCTTTGAAACCGATAGTGTGCTAGGGATTTCCCCTTGGGCATCTGTATGAGTGATTATTCTATTATCTATATGGTGATATTTGGGCCAAGGGCCATACTGGGCAATCTAGCTGGTTATGTAGGGGCATGCTAGCGATTTTCCCCTGGATGTTACCGGTACGATAGAGATTTTTCCTTGGGTGACAATCGTACGCTAGGGATTTCCCCCTAGGTACGGGCAATATGCTAGGGATATTCTACTAGGTATTAACGGTACGCTATACAGTCTGTATAAGCATCTACCATATACTAAGTTGTTACACTTAGGTAAATTTTCTGTCTGTCTATTATAAGGTGAATCCGCAATGTATGTCTTACAGCTTTTTCTTAGAATATGTATGCCTTAGGTTTGATTTACCTAAATGAATTCTGTCTACCTGTAATCTGTTCTTGGAGTAATAAGGTAGGAGAGTTTCCTATTTACTTTTCAATACTGTTTGTCAATTTTTCTAAATTCTGTTATTTTCAGTCTGAAAAATTATATCTTATCGAGTTGAGTCTCTCCTCGGTAAACACTATTGTTATTTACACATATCCCTCACTAAGTCATTGGACTTACCCCACTATGTTTCATAATCTTTCAGATAGGGATGGGCTATGGTAGACGTCAAGTTAAAATAATATATATATATAATTATTTTGTAGTAGGATTGGAGCCGACATTAAGTATGGAACTTGCAACTATTTGGATGACCTTATAAACCTTGTGATGTACATATTTTGTTTAAAGTTTGTAGTATAAGATGAAATGATGGTTTAATCTGTCAAAGATTGTAATATGACGTAGTTCCCTAAACTCTTTTGGTATTTTTGTTTCGTGGATTATTCAGTATTAACAGAATTGTTTCAGTATTCTTTTTGAAATGTTTGAATTTATAGGCCTACGGTTGAATTGTAACTCTGAGAAATAAGTCTGAATCAGAGTAGTGCCTCAGCTTAGGTGTTGTTCGTAGAGGGGGCGCTACAAGCATGGTATCAGAGCCTAGGTTTAGATAGCCTAGGTATGAATGTGTGATAGAACCCTCAGTGACCTCTAATTGGGTTATTTCGATTGTGCACTTAAGGTATTGACATGATTATTAAGTTATAGTATGACCAATAGTTTAGTAGGATCCTAAAGCTTGGATTTAGAATTATATTGCTTGATTTTGTTGAGATAAATTCTTGAATTGTTGCTGGATGGCTAGTGAATCTAACAAAGGGAAAGCGCCTGCGAACGCCCAATATAACAAAAACCTAGAAGATGAGATCAAAGGATTGAAAGAGGAAAGAAAGAATCTTAGGAAGATTTGCAGGACTTTGAAAGAGAAATGTTATGACAAACATGAGCATCTTCATTAGGTTTGAGAAGAGATACGTACTTGGAAAGGTATGTTGGGTGCTTAAGATTATCTGCATGATCGAGTCATAGGTGATCTCAAACAGGAACGTCTGTAAGTTAATATCGTTGAAGAGCAAATCCAAGAGCTTCGCTCCTTACGAGCCAACATAGAGGTAATATTTCAAGCTTTATAGTCTGATTATAGTAGATCAGTATAGGTTTCTCACCCAATTGTGGATAAGATGGGTCGAGCATTGGACTATTACTACAAAGCTATTGATCAAGCCATTGGAGTTGGTCTATGGATAGACATTGAAGCTGGTCCTTCAGGTATTCCCTGAATCCCTACTTCTGATCAAGGATAGGGTCGACAGCAGCAAGAACAAGCTCTAGAACTTGAGGAAGAACTAGAAGCCAATCCAAAAGAGGAGTCTAAGAAAGAACCAGAAGAAGTCCCCAATGTAGATGTCAACCCAGAACCTCCAGTCTTATCACTACTTAAGATAGATGACGAAGAAGATTAGTGGATGATAGATGAGATGAGTGAGCTATCTGATATGACTAATGAGGAGAAAGATTAGATGCGAGTTCTGGCATTATAGTATTCTAGTAGGTTGGCAGGCTGTTTAATGGCTCCTAATATTCAACCTTTGTAACCGCAATAGACAACTTTATGACTATAACTAATATCTTTTCCCTTTTTCCTTTGAACGTCCTATCATTTTATCTTCGACTGGACGTTCTATTAGCATAGTCAATTTTACTACCTTGGATTACATGTACGCTTTTGTAATCTGCTATTGCTAACTTCTATTATGCTAATGTATGACTCTTTGGGGAAAATTATTTTAAACCTTTCTTTTCTATTACGAATTTTGAAAGTTTACTTAAGTTATATTATTTTCTTTATTGAAACATGAATTATTGAAGGGGTATTAAGAATTAGGATATTGACTTCAACTTTCAATTTTAGGTTGAGATATTCCTAAAATCTTGAGACACATGGCATTTCATGATAGTGTTCCTAAACCTGCACTACCTCAATATGGTTGGCGAGAAAGACCTCCCAGATAGTGATTTCAAAGCCATCGTACCCCCAGACCAAGAGTTTTAGCTCATTCTCAAACTAAGCACAGAGAGAAGGTATCACAAACCCCTCAGTTAGGCAGCCAATGAGACCTGCATATTAGAGAGAGCCAAAGGTCAGGCCACCAACCCATCTCATGGTTGAAGATCGAGCCCTAAAAAGATTTCTTCATTTTCAGCCCCCAAAATTCCATGGAGAACCAGATGGCTGAAAGGCAGAAGAATAGGTGGAAGATCTTGAGGTCATATTTGATACTATACACTACCCTGACGAACAAAAGGTTTGATTTGCCACATCCTTCTGGTAGGATCTACTAGAAGTTGGTGGAAAATGATAGATCATCGATGGATAGCCTTAGGAACCCAGAGGACATGGGATAATTTCACTAAGGAATTCATGGATAAGTATATACCTTTGGTGTTCAAGCAGCATAAGGAACGTGAATTCATGAATTTAATACAAGGAAATCAAACTGTTAGTCAATATAAGGCAACCTTTAGTCAGCTCATCCATTATGCACCTTATGTTCAGAATGTTGAAAGCTAACAAATTCAACAGTTTATCCAAAGACTATGGCCAGAGTTGAGATGGGGTCTAGCCATCTTTAATTTAACAAATTTCAACATAGTAGTCAATAAAGCACTGCAACTAGAATTGGAGCTGCAGGAAATTAGAAAAATTAAAAAAAAGGGTAGAAAGGGAAGACTATCTCTAGGTAGACCGAGTAGCACTAGTAAGAAACCATGGAGGCCACACGCTGAGGGTGTGACTGAGAGGACTACTCAAACAGATGGAATGGTGAATCGAGTTCAAGAAAAGACACCAGTAAAATATGGATTCTATGGGTCAGCAGGGCATGAGGAAGCAAACTACTAGTAGAAATAGGGTAAATGCCTATGGTGTGGTAGTAGCCAGCATCTTGTGAAAGATTGCCCAAGAAAGAAAGGTCCAGTTTTGATAAGAAAAGGAAAGCAAAAAATCTAGGCCTGTGCCTATGCCCTCACCCAAGAAGATGCACCGAATCCTAATAAGGTAGTAGAAGGTATGATCACTATCTCCAAGACTCTTGGTAAAGTGTTATATGATCCCAATGCTTTCCATTCTTTTATATCTGTTGAATTCTCTGCAAAACTGATATGAAACCTAAAACTATAGCATATCAAGTAGAAGTGAGAACACCTTTGGGGATAGGACTAGTCATTGATATCATGTATCAAGATTACCCAATTATGATTGAAGGCCGAGTGTATCTAGCTAATTTAATACAAATGTCTATACAAGAATATGATGTAATTCTTGGAATGGATTGGTTGTACAACCAAGCACAAGTGAATTATTTCACTAAGTGAATAATACTAAAGGAGGAATGTTGATATCTTTACATTTTTCCATAGATAAAACCTCTCCGATATCAATCATATCAAATGTAGAAGCCAGGTAAATTCTAAATGAGGGTGGGCAAGAATTCCTAGCATACCTCATCAACAAACCTCGAGAACAATCAAAATTGAAGAAGTAAAAGTGGTAGTAGAATACCCTAAAGTATTTCCTGAGGAGTTTTACTCTCTGCCCCCTGACAATAAAATAGAGTTTGTTATTCATACTCTCCCGGGAGCTATGCTATTTTCAAAAACTCCGTACCGGATGGCACCTGCCAAACTTAAAGAATTGAAGAGTCAGCTACATGAGTTGTTAGAGAAGAAGTTTATCAGACCCAACACGTTACCCTGGGGAGCTCTAGTGCTGTTTGTCAAGAAAAAAGATAGGTCTATGAGAATGTGCATCGATTATCAAGAATTGAACAAAGTCACTATCAAAAACAAGTACCCACTACCCTACGTAGAAGAGTTATTTGACCTTCTACAGGGATCAAGAAACTATTCAAAGTTGGATTTAAGACAAGGGTATTATCAACTGAAGATTAAAAAAAAGGATATTCCAAAGATGACTTTCAATTCTCAATAAGGCCACTATGAATTTATGGTGATGCTATTCAGCTTAACCAATGCCCCAGCAGCATTCATTGATTTGATGCACCGAATATTCAGACCTTATTTGGATCAATTTGTGGTCATCTTTATTAACAATATCTTGGTTTTCTCTAAGTCCAGTGAAAAGTACAGAAAGCACTTATACATAGTTCTGAAGACCTTAAGAGAACATCAAATGTATGCTAAGTTCTACAAGTGTGAGTTCTAGATAGAGAAAGTAGCCTTCCTAAGTCATGTAATCACTCAAAATGGGATAGAAATTGACCCTTCCAAGATAGAAGTGATTGTTAATTGGAAAAGAACTAAAAATGTTATGGAGATTTAAAGATTTTTGAGATTAATCGGTTACTACCGAATATTTGTTCAAGATTTTTCCAAGATTGCCAGCCCACTAACCAAGTTGACCTAGAAAAATTAGCCATTTATTTGGAATGAAGAGTGTGAGAAGAGCTTCCAAGAACTAAAGAACCGTTTGACTACAACACCAGTATTAGCCTTTCAAAATAGCTTGAAAGATTTTATGGTGTACACAAATGCCTCATATAAGGGGTTAGGATGTGTGTTAATGCAAAAGAGGCGTGTTATTGCCTATGCATCTAGGAAGTTAAAGCCTCACGAGGAAAACTACCCCACGCATGATTTGGAATTAGCAGTAGTTATCTTTGCACTATCAAAATAAAGGTACTATCTTTATGGGGCTATATTTGAAGTGTACACAGATCACAAAAGCCTCAAGTATCTACATTTGCAAAAGGATTTGAATATGAGATAATGAAGATGGATGGAATTTTTGGAAGACCATGACTTTTCCATCAATTATCATCCTGGAAGAGTGAATGTAGTAGCTAATGCTCTGAATTGAAAAGCAGGAATGGCTCATTTGAAAGATGCAAAGACATCAGAAGAGTTGAAAGAAAGTGCTATGATAAGACTAAAATAATAAGTTTGGATTGCAGAAGTGAGAATACAACCAAAACTGTATGAAGAAATTCGTCAAGCTTAAGCCAGTGAAAATTGGATGTTGAAACAGAAAGAGATGGTTAAATACTTTATAGAGTCTGAATTCAGCACGGATAGTCAAGGTATCCTACTCTATAGAAACAGAATCTACATACCAAAAAAGATGACAAAAAAGATATTGGAAAAGCACATCAAATAAGATACACCGTGCATCCTGGAGGAACGAAGATGTACCAGGACTTAAAGAAATAGTTCTGGTGGAGTGGTATAATGAAAGATGGAGCAGACTTTGTGCAGAAATGCCTAACCTACCAGTTGGTGAAAAAAGAACTCCAGCGACTATCAGGATTATTGCAGCCATTTCCCATCCCAGATTATACATGGGAACAAGTAACTATGGACTTTATAACTAGTTTGTCGAAGGCCAGAGAAGGTTATGATAGTATTTAGGCAGTAGTGGATCAATGAATAAAGTCCTCACACTTTTTACTAGTCAAAATTGACTATAAGGTCAAGAAATTAGCAAAATTATACATTAAAGAGATTATTAGGTTGCACGGAATTCTAGTGAGTATTATGTCTGATAGGGACCCAAAATTCACATCGAGACTTTGGAAGAGTTTACAAAGACATCTGGGAATAAGATTGCAATTTAGTTTAACAGCTCATCCTCAGACCGACAGATAATCAGAAAGAGTCATTCAAATTTTGGAGGATATGTTGTGGGCATGTGTTCTAGAATTTAGTGGAAGTTGGACTCAATATTTGCCGCTAATTAAATTTTCCTGTAACAATAGCTATCAATCTATCATTCAAATGGCACCATATGAAGCACTGTACAGTTGAAAGTGTCAGTCTCCACTATATTGGGATTTATCAGAGTATAAAGGTACTACTAAAGAGTCTCTAGGGATTATAAGGTCTAAACTATTCCAAGAGACTATAGATAAGGTGCATATTATAAAATAGTGGATGAAGGCTGTCTAGGACCGATAGAAGAGTTATGCTGACAGACAGAGAAAAGACTTAGAATTTGAGATTAGCGATCAATTATTTCTCAAAGTGTCTCCACGGAATGGGATCAGAAGAATAGGAAAAGGTGGAAAACTAAGTCCAAGATACATGGGGCCATATAAGATATGTGAAAGAATTGGACCAACAACTTATCGTCTATTGTTACCCCAGAGTTTAGCTGGGATACATGATGTCTTTCATGTGTCGCAGCTAAAAACATATTACCCAGATCCATCTCACATCATATCTCATGAACACATAGAACTAGAAGGCAACCTATTATACGAGGAACAACCAATTTGTATTATTGATAAAAAGCTCTGAGAGCTTAGGAATCGGAAGATTCCTCAAGCAAAAGTGATGTGGTGCAATGACAACGTTGAGGAAGCAACTTGGGAACAGGAGGATCTCATGCGCCAACAATATCCCGAGCTATTTCAATATTCAGGTGAGAATCTAGGGACTAGATTCTTTTTGGGGAGGAGGTCTATAACATCCCTAAAATTTTATTTATTTTATTTATAATATTCGATTTCATCGTTGTTTGAAAATTTTATGAATCTCACGTTATTAATTAATTTTAAAAGTTTTGTGGGTTAAATTATAATTTCTGCAGACCTAATTGTCTATACTTTTAACCAATTTGGGGTTAATCATAATTTTCTAAAAATTTAGGGAAAATTGTATAAAATTTTATAAAAAATAAAGATGAAAAATCAGATTTTAGAAAATCAAGCAGAATCTTTCTTTTCTTTCTTTTTCCCACTTTTCTTTCCTTTTTCTCCTTCTTTCCTTTTTTTCTTCCTTTTTCTCTCTTTTCTTCTTTCTTCTTCAACAAAGATTAACCACCATCTGCGCCATTTCTAGTGATTTTTTTTCTTCATTCTAAACCAACCAAATTCTCCCCCACACCAAAACCAACACCTTCCCTACCTCAAAACCACCAACTGGGTGGTAGAGCAGTGGTAGACAGAGGATAATCGAGGTGTCCATGTCATGGTGGTTTTTGGGTTTCTTATTTTTCAACGATGATTCTCCATTCTAAGGGTAAGGTTAGGAAGCTCTTGATGAGAGAAACATAACGGTACCATTACATGGCATTTCCGACAACAGCAAGGAGGTGATCAGAGCTCATTGGAGAAAGGAGAAAGTGGCATATTTTGCCCATTTTGGTGTGTACATTGCTCAAAATTGGAAATGGAAGGTGGCGTTGGAATCCTTGCAATGAGAGAAATAATCAAGTGTTGAAGTCTCATTTTCAAGCGACAACGGACGGCGGCAGCAAAGAGACAGTCTCCTCATCTCGATGCGGTGATCATCCCGATACTTTTAGTTTGTGATTGTGAGCCTTTGTTAGTGAGATTAGACTTTTGATTGGGCATTACATGTTATATATATATGTGCATGCATATTTGTAGTTGTTAGTTTTGTCCGGGTCGAGCCTTTGAGTTGATATAGGTATTTTGATGATTATTTCTTTTGCGAGGAATAGAGTAATGGGAGATATAATTTTAGACTCATATGTTGGTTAATAATAAGTTGAATATAATTTTGATATCAGGAATCATTGT
Organism: Jacaranda copaia; assembly: GCA_014898725.1. Lineage (NCBI taxonomy): Eukaryota > Viridiplantae > Streptophyta > Magnoliopsida > Lamiales > Bignoniaceae > Jacaranda > Jacaranda copaia. The sequence continues at coordinate 204,704 of JACGDI010000193.1, forward strand.
AAGTTAAATTATGTTGGAATGGGAATTTGACTAGGGATTTATGCATGAATGTTGAATCTAGAGAAGTTTGACTCATGGCATATTTTCTTGATTAGGTAATAATAAGCTAGGCACCAACAAGCAGTAAAATTAATTTTTAGCTGTTGTTGTTGGGACTGTAAGAGGTGAGGGTCTCCCACTCTGGGCTATTGCTTTGTTTAACTTGCTCTGAGATTGTTGGTAACCCCTGTGAGGGTTTTCCACTCTTGGTATTGTTTTGTTTAACTTGCTCTGATATTGTTGAAAACCCCTGTAAGGGTCTCCTACTCTGGCTATTGCTTTGTTTAACTTGCTCTGATAATATTGAAAACCCCTATGAGGATCTCCCACTCTAGGTATTACTTTGTTAAGCTAATCTAAATTGTTGGAAACCCCTATGAGGGTCTACTAATCTGGCGTTATATTTTTTATATGTGGTTGTAATAAACCCATGTGCGGGTTTCTCTGTTTCTAAATTGTATTCCGATCTATATTTGGAATCAATCTGCTATTTGTTATCTGTTATCTGTTGTCTGATTTGAATACCCCTGTGAGGGTTATCTCTGATGTTAATTTTCTTTTTTGTCTGTTCTGGCACTCATAACTCATGTTTGTTATCTATCTGTCTCATATCTGTACTCTTTGTACTATATCTATTGCCTTGTCGGCATGTCTATTATTAGCTCTGTATTTATTAGCCATGCTGGCTTATCTGTTTTCTATTTATTGTCTTCTATTTCCTTGGCAATATATTATTTTATTTTATTTTGGTCTATTGCTTTGAAACCGATAGTGTGCTATGGATTTCCCCCTGGGCATCTGTATGAGCAGTTATTCTATTATTTGTATAATGATATGTGGGCTAAGGGCCATACTGGGTGATTTGGTTGGTTATGTAGGGGCATGCTAGGAATTTCCCCCTGGATGTCACTAGTAGGCTAGGGATTTTCCCTTGGGTGCCAACCATACGCTAGGAATTTCCCCCTTGGTACGGGAAATACGCTAGAGATTTCCCCCTAGGTATCAATGGTGCACTATAAAGTCTATATAGGCTTCTATCACATGCCAAGCTGTTATGCTTGGGTAAATTTTCTGTCTATCTGGTATAAGTTGAATCTACAATACATGTCTTGCAGCTTTTTCTTGAAATGCATATGCCTTAGGTTTGATTTGCATAAATGAATTCTATCTATCTGTAATCTATTCTTGGAGCAATAAGGCAGGAGAGTTTTCTATTTACTTTTTAGTACTGCCTGTCTATTTTCTAAATTCTATTATTTTCAGTTTGAAAAATTATATCTTATCAAGTTGAGTCTCTCCTCGGTAAACACTATTGTTACTTGCACATATCCCTCACTAAATCTTTGGACTTACCCCCCTATATTTCATAATCTTTCAGACTGTGATGGGCTCTGGTGGACGTCAAGTTGGAATGACATATATAATTATTTTGTAGTAGGACTGCAGTATTCATTTGAGATGTTTGAATTTATGGGCTTATGGTTGAATTGTAACTTTGAGAAATAAGTCTGAATCGAGTAGTGCCTTAACTTAGGTGCTGTCCTTAGAGGGGGTGCTACAGAATTCATCCTAAATGCACCTCAATAAAGTGCATGCCCTTCTTAAGGGTTGCAAGGTATTCCTTGCAATAATGCTTCCAATGGCCTATTTTGCCTAAGTAGAAAAAAATAATATTAACTATTTCCTCTGTAATATTCTTGACTCCTTGGATGCCTTTGGTAGTTGTTTTCCCTTCAAGGAAGAATATTTCTACCTTTTACCTCCCTTTCTAGCACCCTTAAGGGCCATAAACTTGGAGGAGGAAACAAGTATCAAAGGTTTACCCTTATCTTGGTAGTCTCCTTCTAGATCAACACTTTGATCAATAAAACTCGATGAGGATATGAGGATCAAATCCTCATGGAGATCGTTGTCCATCACTATGTCCAAGTTGAAAAGATTCTCCAAGCCTAATCATATTTAGATCGTAGTTGATAAAACAACATCCTATTCATCATAGCTTGGAAAGTCTCCTTTGACAACATAAACTTCTCATTCCTCATTTGCTTTACAACTCTTTGTAAACTTTAACCATGGTACAGTTCATGTGTCCTTAAGACTTTTAAAGTTTGTAGATTCCGTCATGAGACTAAGGGATAGGATGATACTAAGCCCAATTTATGAACTTTTCACATGTCTCCAAATTTATATTATTCCCAAAGGGATTAGGAGTACCATGATATAGGACCTATATCTGCTTGTAGAAATTTAGAACAATTTTTGAGGTTAAGTCAATCATGGAAGTTTAGCCCGATTAGTTTATTGGTTTCCAAAATAATGTTGAGTGGAATTTTAACCATTCTTGAGATTTCTCAAATCCTCAAAGACCAAAAAAGAGAATATGAGCATGTGATTGAATTTGATATTAAAAAATGTTCATCGTCTTTCAAGTATGTTTTTCTCCTACTATTTTATCAAATCCTTCACCCCTAAGAAGAATTCGGAAAATCATATTTTCTAGTGAGAATCAAAACCCCAATAACTTGCCAATGGACCTCTGTGATCAAGTGCCATCCACAAGCAATCAAAGGGTAAGCAATATTTGCTAATTACATTTCATGAAACTCTTGATATATTTTGCCTCACTTTTCATATAGACCCATGTGACTGCGCGCTATCTATACTAGTAAGTGTTAAGTCAAACTCATCAATCAAACTTTATCTCAAGATGGCCTCACAACATCCCCCATGATCGAGTGCCAATGCATGAGGGTTCCCAAGTCTAAGATGCATCTTATGCTAAATATATGCTCTCAACTTTCCTCCTAAGTGTAACCCCCGTGACCAAGTGCCACCACACAAAATCGGTAGCATCATCATGGTATACACTATTGGTGGAAGGCTTGGATTAATTAAAACACTTTTAATTTGCGTCCATATTGACTTAATATCTAAAAATACTTAGACATTCTAAGTGAAGGATTTTTGCTTGCAAAGATCTCATCATTTTATCTTTCTATTTAGGTTCTTTATATCCTAATCATGCATCTCATACATTAATAGGATATGAAAAGTATAAGTAAGTAAATAGCCTAGCATGCTCCTAAAGTGGGATGACCATGAGCCTAATTAAGTGATGTACTTAGAGCCATAGGTGCATCACTTCTATTGATTTTAAGTAGATTGAATTAAACTAAACTATTACATGAATGTATCCCATACATTCATTGGTCTTCAAATGGTCTCCATGTCTCAATTAGACTCCTTGCTCCATGCAACATTTATATGAAATAGAAATTCTCACACCTAATAATTCTACTCTCATAACTTTTACAAAATAGAATAAGAGGCATGCAAGTCCCATTTAATACAACCCATTTCAACAACTTTGAAACAAATAAAATCAATTTAAATAGCTCATGATCATCCCCATTCATTCAACAATTAAATGAACAATAAATAAATATAAATTAATAATTAATTCCAATAATTAAATGCTTATCTCATAAAAAAACTTATTGAACCAAGCATAAGATTTATGCCATTAATTGGAGATCAACTTTAACCAATTTTCAAAAACATTCAAATATGTTGAACATAATTTTGAGGCATAGCACAACATTTGTGCAACTAATGTGTGTGCTGCAAAAACTTGTTGAGTATTAAAGGATTTGAGAAAACAACTTAAATTTCACTAAACACCCTTAAAACTACATTATCTAGCAGCCTTTGCCAGGCCAGCGCCTAGGTTGTGTCGGCAATCTTGGCTTTAGAGGTTCAAGACTTGCCAAGTGTGTTCTCCACTCAACTTTTATATACCAATAATTTTAGCACATGTTCTCAACATCATAACACACATTTTAGATTGATTTCCAGATTTAAAACACCTTTAAAAACTAAAAACACAAGTGCTCAAACATGCTTTCAAAAATTAGAAAAAGTAAGAATCAAATTTTTCAAATAATCTCCAACATAATTCCAATCATACTGGATCCAAAATAGACTAAAACTCTTTCAATCATAAATCAACATGCTATATCAGCATATAACATCAATTAATGCCAAAATACTTTTCAACATTAATCACTATGAATTAAAACATACTAACTATATGAATTAACACTTATATCACATAATAGCATGCTTTTAATTCATCAATCAAGGAGCCATATATAAATCAACCAAATTCTCCAATCAATCAATTGAATCAAGAATATGGTAATGAAGATCAATCCATCACATGAATCAATCAACCAAACAAAATCCAAATCTAAGTATGATTTAAGCTTCAATACCACTTGAAAGCAAGATAAGCACTAGGATCTATAATCAAAACTTCAAAGCATAGAGCAACAAGTGCCTACAAGAAAAATAAGGATCAAATCATGCCTTGGATATAGATTTAGATAGAGGATTACCTTGATAAGAAAATCCAAGAAGAAACAAGTGAACATTTCACTGGTTCCAGAATCTACCTGCTCGTGGCATAGTGAAAGAATTACAATGAACGCCTCCAAATATTCTAGAAAAATTACTGGTGATAGCCAACACCTTTTAAAACCTCCATTCGAATATTCAGATTGATTTTCCATCTGAAACATCCTATACAAAATCGTAAAGTCAGACCTCACATAGAAAGCTCTCCAAAAATAGAGCAAGGCACGTCTTTTCTCTATTGAAATTGTCCACACACCAATGAGACTTCCTAATTCTCAAGTTCATGAGCTAGAATAGAACCAAATAATTGATAATGAATTAGGCCAAAAATTGGTAAGAGGAAGAAAAAAGTAGCTAAGCCTTCAACTCATGAAATACTAGCTTGCCAATGGGGTTATTTTGGAGGGAAATAAAGAGTTTAATCTTTCACACCTATGGCACATGTATTTTTCTCTCTTTGATTGAGCCCTCATCTATATCTATATATAGATGTGGAATTGTGTGATGTCAAGGTGGTGTCACACATTTCGTGAGGGGATGGCGGCCAAAGGGATGCTTAGGAGGCAAAAAGGAATCCAAATTTTATTTGAATTTCATTTGCATCTTAATTACATTTGGAATCTCATTTTAAATGCCATCTCAAATATCATTTGAGTCTTGCCTCCAAAATTCATTCTTCCTTAATTAATCAAATTAAACTCTTTAATTTAATTAATTTTCCTTTGACTTAACTCCTTAAGTCAAACTAGCTTAACTCCTTAAGCTAAATTCATTAACTTAACTCTTTAAGTTAACTTGATCAATTGAAGGTTGTGTTGGCACCAAATAATTAACTCCTTAATTATTGGTCTAATTTAACTCTTTAATTAATTGATTAATTTAACACTGAAATCAATCAAGCCAAAATTAACCTTCAAACTTGGCACCAAAATTCAGTCCATTAGGAGAGAGGTCCCTTTTCTAACTCCTTAAAAAATTTTATCCATCAATTAGGAAGCTAATTGAATTTTTTGTGTGACCCAATAGGTTCTACCATTCATTGAACATAGGCTCACAACTCCTTGTGACTTTTGAATATCTTATATTCATTCTAGTTTAAAACTCTTTTTAAACTAGTCAACTCAATTCAATTAATCTCATTAATTGAAGAGTACCCAATCTCTATGGTCAATGTCCAACCTCAAGCCCATGGAGCCCAACTAATTAGCCGAAATGAATATTCTGCAGAACTATCATCGCTCTACACATGCCATGCAATTACAGTCCTTTCGTCTCTTATCTCCCGAAAAAGGCCTAGGGCAATATATTTGTTAGCTCCCTAATAGCCTCAATACTATGTCTCTATTCTCAATGTTCAATCCCTATTATGTGACCTCACCTTTGGAAAACTCCTTTTCCAAATTATCACACCACTTTGTGCAAGGTTTTCTGGGAATCAATCATCATAGAACACATAGGAGATATACTTGCCTTCACAGCAGCAAGGAGTCAAATTCCATCTTGAATCTCATGAACCTTTATGCCAAGTAGCTCACACTTAATCTGAACTCGCAAAACTCACTAGGTGGTCAAGGATGAGTCAAAGCATGAGGATCGAATACAAGATTACCATAGATCCTCAAGTTAGAAGACTAATAATATGCACTAGCATAAGCAGGAGAACTAACCACTACTGACTTGCCACTATAGCTATCTAGTGGATTCTCCAATGGGTCCTTAGTACCTTGATCTCTAACAAACACCCGTATCTCATACAGCTGCTCATGGAATAGAGCAATCTCCAACCTTTGGATTTTTGCATCATTAGTACAAGTCTATCTAGATCTTAGATGCCTCATCTCAGAAAATCCTATGATTTGAAAGTTTTAAGATCACGACTATGTGAGACTTATTCCATGAACACCAAACCAAGTCCCGCAATTATAGGTGATTTAACGGCTTCATTCAAATGCTACTAAAGTGAAACAAAGCATAAGATGAAGATAGCCATATCAAGAATATCATTCAATCAAGATTGTACCACAAGTGAAATAGTTTACAAGGCCAATCTCATTGGATTGCAGGGTACTTTTCCAACAGCTTGAGCTACTATTAGTGCCAAGCTATAATGCTTGAGCTACTATTATCATTGAGCTATCATGCTCGAGCTACAAAATCAATTGTTACTATACTGAACTGAATTGTTACTATACTGTTATGGAGGTATAGGGTATTCTAATATGTATGTTGTATGTGATTATTAGCTTGCATATGTGATTGGGTTTGCTATTTTTGAAACTATATTCTACTCAAAGAGCGATAAGGCTAGAGTGATTTCCCAGTCTAAATTGGGCTAATGTTTTAGGTGAATAAACTGACAGAAAAACCTCCTATAGTAAAATAATCGAGTTGGTTGACATTGATACCTCTCGATCATGAGTGATTGAGATGCACCTAAGCTTCCCTAGCAGGATTGGTTGAGTTGGTCGATGTCGATACCTCTTGGTGTAAATCAGTTAAGTCAATCAGGCCGTTATGCCGACAGTCACAGCTCTGACCTAGCATTTGCTAGTAGCTTGACCTCTTTTTATGGTTCTTTTCTTGGAAAAACCTTATTCTTTTTATGCTAAACTGCTAGTGATTATAGTTGTTGAATCCCTAATTCTTGAAAGATAGTACATTGCCTTACATTGTTCCTCACTGAGTATTTATGACTCACCCTCATGTATTACTCATCTTTATTTAGACAAGTATGAGACAGGAGGATATGAGGGCTAACAAACCTAGTAGAGATGATTTATATTGGAGCCTGTTTATGTATATGTACATATGACTGTGCTTTAGGTTGTTTTGTTTAGAGATGTTGTGATATGTTATGACTCCTAATATACTTGTGATTTGTATATATGAATCATGGTACTAGTGACTACATTTTGGTTTGAATGCTGTTGAACTCCTTATTATGGTATTTAACACTCTAACATAGCTTCTGTATTTAGATTAAAGCATGTTGTAAGGTTGTGATGTTGTTGATGTTATTGTTGTAAATTTGTGAAAAATTTTATGAGGCTATTAATTATATTGATGCATGCTTAAGGAATGAACTGAAATAATGCCTCAACTTAGGTGTTATCTCGAGAGGGGGCAGTACAAACAACCCAAATTGAATAATACTTAATATTTATAAAAAAATATTTAAAAAATTATTTATACATTTATATACATATATATACAACACATTATACTTATTATAATATATTTATCAATAGTATATATATTATACATATAATATAGTAACATATCTATATATATGAAAAGGAGGCTGTTGTCATGCATAAAAAATTCAAAACAAAAAAACTTAACTTGATGTTGCCATGCAACTGATTATGTGGCAAGAAAGGTGAGGGGGAAAGGGGGGAAGCCATGCCAACTAGATCTGGCCGGCCAACAGCCAGTGGCAGCCTTGGTGTTAAAAAGGAAAAAGGAAAGAAAAAGTAGAAAAACTTAGGCCGGTTCGAGGCAGGGGTAGGGGTGGGGAAGGGGGAAGTTATACATAAATATTATATATATGTATGAATATAAATGTATTATAAATACTTATATACATAATTTTACATATGCATGTACATAATATTTTATAAATATTATATTGTAATTTGATTTATATAAATATGTTATATACTTTATAAACATGAAATTATTTAGTTTTGATAATTATATATATGTGTATGTATATATAATTTTACAAATATTTAATAGTACTAACTTATATAAGTATGTTATATATTTAACAAAAAAATTATTTAATTTGAGATTAAACAAAATAAAAAAAATATATTATATATAGATATGTTATAAATAATTTTATATAAATATATGTATTTATATATTTTTTATATGTATATAATTTTATATATTTGTATGTATATATAATTTTATAAATAATAAGTAGTATTTAATATATACAAATATGTTATGAATAATTTTATATGGATATATATAATTTTATCTATATGTGATTTTATATATATACATGTTTGTAAGTTTTTGTAAATATTATATAGTATTTGATTTGTGTAAATATGTTATATAATTTATAAATATGAAATCATTTAGTTTTGATAATTATATAAATATGTATATATATATATAATTTTACAAATATTAAATAATATTTAATTTATATAAGTATGTTATATATTTTATAAAAAAATTATTTAATTTTAGATTAAACAAAATAAAAAATATATGATATATAGATATGTTATAAATAATTTTATATGCATATATGTATTTATATAATTTTTTATATGCATATAATTTTATATATATGTATGCTTATATAATTTTATAAATAATAATAATTATTTAATGTACATAAATATGTTATGTATTTTATAAATATTAAATTATTTAATTTGATAATTTTATATATATGTATGTATATATAATTGTATAAATATTAAATAGTATTTAATTTATATAAGTATGTTACATACTTCATAAATATATAGGTATGTATATATAATTTTATAAATATTAGATAGTATTTAATTCATATAAATATCTTATGTATTTTATAAATATAATATTATTTGATTTAGATTAAATAAAAGAAAAAGAAAAAAATAAGGATATAAAGTAATTATATATGAGGGTATTTTCATCCTTTCAATATAAAACTCAACTCAAATAGACAACAAGGTGCAATGATTCAAATTTAAAAACATAAGACGGTGTTTCACAATTTTTTTTTAACAGTAGGCCAAATCGCTTAATTTGTGTAACACAGGGTGATAAAAAGATTTTAGCTCATTGGTAAAGTTAGTCTTTTAAAAAAAATTGATTAACAATCCGTAGATAATTTTTTTAAAAAAAATTTAATAACCTATGTAACAATAAAATCTACTAATTAATGCTCAATACAACAAAAACTAAAAGTACATTAAATTTCAATCCTTCATCAAATCCATCATCAAATAATATTAACTACATTTTCAACAAACCAAAATTTCAAAAATCATCACAAATCATTGCAATTCTAACAAACTAATTCAACATAACCATAACTCAACAAACATAACTTCAACTTACACCTGGTGCCTCTTCCTCCTCTTCCTGTTGTTGTCATCTTGCAAAAACGTGTAACAGAGAAACACTAGTAGAAATTAATTTTCTAGAATATTAGAAAAGTGTAAAAAGATAAATTTTCACTAATAATGACATAATACCAAAAGCAATCATAAACAACTTTGAATAAAATGACATCATATAACTGAATGCAACATTCAAGCATAAATATTCAAATAAGAGAATACAAAATAAAAGAATTTACATAACTTCCAACACTAAACAACCAAACTACTAAAAGTAAGATTTGAAGAGAATAAAAGACCAACTATGAATATAATGATTGAATTAATAATGACTTAATTCATATAATTATAACTTAATACTAAAAAAAATTACCTTTTACAATACTCGAAGGATGAAAAATTTCAAACATGCACAATTAAATAAAATATCATTATAATTATAAAAATTTAAAAGAAAATAAAAAAAAGGAAAAAGCTTTGGCTGCTACTGGCCTCACGAGCCCAAGATGAACTTGATAAATTATTCACTTATACTTAAGGAATATTAAAAGACACTTATATTAACAAAAATTCTATCAAATTATTAATTTATCACCAATAAAATTCTTGATCGTGGGCCAACATCAATTTTTTAATTATTCACTTATACTTAACATATATAACTTTCAATTTTTTATTTAATCAAATAATTATTAATACAAATATGTTGAGGAACATATTAATGAATTATTAACAAATTATTTTGTTAATAATTTTATCAATGAATTATCAACAGAGTTATATCTCTCACAAATTTTATCAACTAATTATCGATGGAATTATATTTTTCAAACATTTTACCTATAGATTGCCGATGAAATTATATCTCTTAGAAATTTTACCAGCGAATTGCCAACAGACGTTAGTTTGTTAGAAATGCTACCAATGGAATATACTTCAATTGTAAAATATTACTGACTGATTACCAATGAATTTTATTTCTGTTGCTAATTTACCAATGGATATTCTGTCCGTTACTGATTCCGTTGGTAAATTCGTTGGTGGAACTTTCTAAAGTTTGATTTTGGTATTTGCCAGTAATCCATCCGTTGGTAATTTTCCGTTGGTGAAAGTCAATTTTTTTGTATGAATTCTATGAAAAATTCTATTATTGGTGATAAATAAGCGAAAAATATGTCCATATGACTAGAAGACACACTTAAGGAATTTGTTAGTGATGACTATTGATGTTGGCCCACGATCAAGAATTTCGAAGTTTCTGCCGGAAGAACGAAACAGAAGATAGAAAAATATGCACAAACGCAAAATTTGCAAGTCACAAAGATGAACTTGATCACTACAGCCTAACGATTTCTTTTTCATCTCAATCTTTTTCCTCTCACCAAATTTAAACCATATTATAATTACTATTTTAACTATTATATATTTGTTCCTAGAATATCGAAGTCATCAAAACAAGTTTTGGAATGCATGTCATTTTAGTTTGGCTGAATTTCATCTACAAATTTTTATATTATAAATTACAATAAAGATATTATTTTTGTTTTTATATAATATTAAAATTGTTTTAATAATTTGAATGCGTTTATAAATAAAAGAAAAAAGTTATGATAATATATAATTATGAAAAAAAAAATGTAGAATTGAAGAAGAAAAATGTTATGGTGCAGAAACGTGAAATCAAAATTATATTGTGTCAATATCTTTTTAAATGGGTTTAATTTTTTAGCTCATGATTAAAAAGCATACGAAGTTAGTAATTAAAATCATGACACTACTTATAAATAGTATAGATTAAGAAATAAAGACTGAAAAAAAATGAAAATTATTTTGTTCATCTATCTCGTGATATTTGTTAGGTATGTAACCAATTGATAAGATATAAATATGAAAAAAAATTGTAGAATTGGAGAAAAAAAGGTTATGGTGCAGAAAAGTGAAATAAAAATTATATTGTGTTAATATCTTTTTAAATGGGTTTAATTTTTTTAGCTCATGATTGAAAAGCATATGAAGTCAGTTATTAAAATCATGACACTACTTATAAATAGTATAGATTAAGAAATGAAGACTGAAAAAAGAAAAAATTAAAATTATTTTGTTCATCTACTCATGATATTTGTTAAGTATGCACCTAAATGAATTTTGAATTCATAAAGTTATCTAGTAAATAAGAGAGAAAAAAAATGAGAAATTTTTTATCCATCTCATACTATCCACTTAGCTATTTATCCTATTAGATTATAAAACATTAAATGTGCCGATATTAGCCTTTGCTCTATGACGATAATTCATAACCTCTTTGGATACAAACCTAAATGAGTGGAATAAAATTTACCATGTGTTATTGTTCACACAAATTTCGAATCAACAAAAAGAATTACAAGACAAAAAAAATATGGATAAATTAAATATTCAATGAAAATAAAAAGTGATTGCAATCTCTGGAAATATTTATGTAATTTAAAACTAATCCTTTGATCTTTTCTTTGAAATTTCATTCAAGGGCTTGATGCTTGTTTTTGAACTGGATGCATAATTTCCTCCTAAACTTGCGGATGAAATCCCGAACTTTCTTAAAAACAAGTATTTGTTTTGATATCAAGGTTTTCGAAATTTGAATGCTTTTGAAGAAGATGTAAAACTTTTGTGGTTGCAATACTTCTTCGTGGCAAGGACTCAGATTTGAGAGCTTTGATGTTTGAATTTTTCTTGATTTGTAAATTTCTTGATGTGTGGTATGTCTTCTTGCACCTCTTTTTATAGGCACAATTTAGGATTTGATAACTTAAAACTTGAGTCTCCCCTTAGGCTTAAATATCATTAAAAATGGGTTTAATTTACTAATGGGCCATATTTAAACATATTTGGCCCAATTAGTTAATCCAGAATAAATAAGGCTTTTTTTTTTTTATTTCATTTTGGATTGGCCCATTTTATAAAACTCAAATTTATTATGAACTTTAATTTGAGATCCAAATTAATAAACAATTTCTTTGGACTATTAAATAATAATTTATTCCAATAAAACTTCGACGTCAACAGATGCCCCCGCTTCAAGGCTTGGCAAAACATGCCAAATGTGGATAAAGGACAAGACTTGAAGTACTCGTTGATATTTTCATTCAATCATTCCTCTACTTGGACCGTATGAATTTTGTCCAAATAAAGACCCTCAAAACAAATATGGATGAATGAGGTCATTTACAATTTCGCAAGCAGACTTGGATAGTTTTCCTTTTCAGGGGAGCAACGTCAAAAAAAAGTGAACGGCTTGGCAAAGCTTATAATTGACAGGAAATTACTTCAAGATTAGCAGCAAACACTGAAAGCACCCATGCCATATCCACAAGCTACAAGCCTTCATCTCTTTTAGTTGAAATCATGCACCTGGCCCACGTTCACCCTTGGCTTTGGAACATGATATGCTTTGCAAAAAGAAACACTTGATCCAATTACTTTTGCAAAGCACTAACAGCACCAACGAATTAAATTTATTGCCACGAGCAGCTTTGCTGTCTTTCTCTTCCTGTAAGATAGCTGGGCCACATTACAAATAATCCTCACAAACCCAAGCGAAACAAAACATAATGGCCTGGTATATTTCCTTGGCAGAAAAATCACCTTAGGTCGGCACCAGATGTAGCAGTTTTATCCAATAATCCGCAAGCCTCTGTTTTTATTATTTCTTTCCTTCTCTTTTCTTTTCTTCTTAAACATGCTTATGCCCACTTGGCTTGTGGATTAAGAACAAAACAAAACCAGCCGTGCACAGGTTGTTCCTTTCGCAGCAGCTCGGTTGCAAGACTCGTTTTTATTCCATTTATCTTTCTCTCTCTCTCTCTCTCTCTTTCTCTCTTTAGTTTTTAAAAAAGGAACAGAACACATGGGTTTTCAAATAATTAATGGTCTTTGCAAATCAAAACCATCAGATCATGCCATATTGCTGTGTGAACGAAAATCGGCTTGCCATCGTCACTGCAGGACTGTCTTTCAACTATATTATTCATGGAAATTTATGATAGTTTCCATCCTTGTATCTCCACTCCTCCAAGCAATTGAAGACATGGAAAATTCCCACCTTTAAGCCGTGGTTAAACACTTATAAGAGAATGACATCCGGTACTTTTATTTTTCACAATTAAATTGAGCACATTGACTTGTCCTCAAACCTACTTGTTTGATGTTTGTCAAGTTAGTTTGATAACACTGATAATACTAGTCTCTTGTTGATAAATTGGTTGAGAATATTTTTATAATTTCATAAAACCTTCTCGCATAAATATGCACAACACCTGTTTGTGAATTTTTTCAAGAGAAAACACCTCAATTTCATTCCTAATCCTTTCTTTCTTTTCGGCATGTTTCACAAGCATTCATCAAAAGTTGGTGGATCATAGCTATAATGGTCTTCTATTAATCGGAATCTGTTTGTTTTTCTTTGGAGCAAAGCATTATGTTGATAACTTGCTTTTTGTTTGAAATTTCAACAAAGCCATGAAGGGAGATATCAAGGATTGTAGTGAACCGACTCCATACATCGTGATTAAGGGCAACAAAGACTCCTCCAAAGCCAAAAGCACTACTTTGTGTGTTTATGAAGTGGTAGTGGATACTCTATCCTCCAAGGTTCAATCAAACCACTTCAACATGTTGCTGAACGATCCGAGGAGACAACTAAAGAGATAATTGATCAGCTTTTTGGTATTTACACTTGTTCCAAGGTCTTGCTGTTGAAATTATCACTTCATGACATTGGAGCCATGCATGTAAAGTTTTCACTTCTGAACGGCCATCTCAACATCAATAGAAGCTCATGGAGAATTCCAACATCCAAGTTCAGTGAGATATCCTTTCACATCAGCTATTAGGAGTGGGCAAAGAATGTTTTAGGTCATCATGTAGACACTATTCGTAGATCCAATATGTTTGCAACAAGAATGTCCTCCAAGCATTCCTCGAGCTATGCCCTTTTATAAACACGTTTCACACTGCTATTAGAGAATTATCGACCTCTCTATGGGATCTTTGTGGACTTTGTGGATTGTCGATACGTGGAGACTTTTGTGATGAAGTTTCCCCATCTGCTAAGGAGCTACTTAATGTTGGTACCTACCATCCTTCTTTGCTGTGAAGTTCCAAGTGTCTACTCGTAGCATACCACATGCTTCCGAACGACTATAATGATTTATCTATTTCTGATTGGATTAGGTTTTGGTTCAGAGGCTCGATCAGATATACATAGTCGCTTCCAAGGTCATCCAGAAAAAGACTTGTCAAGCTAAAGCTATCTCTCGATCCTTGTGAGAACATCAACATGTCTCTTTCATCATGCACCAAGGAGTATGATAAGCCCTTTTCTAATACTAGAGATTGAAAAAGATATCAGAGACAAAACTTATTATGTTGCTTGCCTTTCATGTTGGTTATGCAGCTTTGCTTTACCATATCACAAAGTTGATAAGGTATGTGCTTCTATTTTCAAAGTTTCAAGTAAAATGGCTCATGGCAATTGTTTTTCTTTAGCAGTTCTTATGTTGGCAAACATTTACCATAGTTTGAGAGAGATATCTATCTTAAAGAGCTTGAGCAACTCCACCACCATCTTTTCTATTCATTATGCGTACAGTTGGATTGGACGCTATCTTCAAACACATTTTCTATCTATACTTGCACTAATTAGATCCTAGATGGTGAAATGTGTAAGAGAGAATATGGCCAAACACTTTGAACTTGTAGAGGCATGCAAATTATTCCACAACATTAATCCCTCAAAGCTTCAAAACTTGCACATACAAGGGCAGCAAACCTCAGTGACAGATGATGTGGGCATATCCAATACGTACAAAGATCTTTTCGTGGCTTTATGGTCTAGCTACTTTACATTTCGAAGTGGAGTAATATGCATTATTGAAACTTATAGTCCTCATCAGTTCAGCCGGTAATATGGTTTTTGTCAAGATATTCTTAGCTGCCCTAAAAAAGAGATTTTTATGTGAGTTGGTTGAACTTGTTCGACTTTAGCAATCTTACACTTTATTGGGCACATCCTCCAAGCTAATTATACCAAGTAGTGCTTTCTCATCACCTTTACTCATGAAGGAATATGCATATTAGTAGATTGAACATTAGAAAGCTTATTCAACGACACAAAAATCATTCTCAAACATAATCAACGAGCAAATTTAAATCCAAAGAGATCTCAAAGGACTTCACAACAGGGTTCTAAGGATGGTGAAGTTGCTCTATCTCCTCAAGATTTAGTTGTTGGTGTGGAATCAATAGAAATGCATTCCAAAAAATAATGAACTCTTTCTAAAAACTTAACTCCCAAGTTTGTCCCTATAGTTAGTCCAACTAAAGGAAATGAAGTGATTTTTGCCTTATCACTTTCAAGTCATGAATCCAGCAACCAATACTGGTTTTAAAAGAGATTGAAGGTTCTTAATTTAGACATTATTAGTGTGAATTCAACATTTTTTGCAAATGCCCCAAGTTCTTCATTGCCTTTAGAGGAATTAGCATAATACGTACATACACTCATTATTATTGTAATTTTTTATTCATTTACATTATCATTCTCCTTCACCTATCTCATATCCTTTTTTCTAAGATTGCAAACCTGGAGAAAGAAATCCCCATCGCTTTAAACATAACGTGGGCTCAATAAATAAAGTTGGTCCTTTTAGCTTATGTGGACAAGACATTACTTCCTATCCTTCTGGTAACAATACATCAATTATTTTTCTTTATAAAATTGAGACCTTTTGCAAGTATCTAAATGATATTACCTATTTTTATTAGAGAGAAGTTGCCTATTGAAGAGAATGTTCCTAAGAAACCCAAAAACGCATTTGAAGTTCCCTTATGGCTATTCCCATGTGCTAAAATTTCTAAATTTTGCCCCCACAATTATAAAAACTAAAGCTAAGTAGATATTAATCAAGTTTTACTAGGAATGAATTTGTCAGAAGATTATGAGAACTTCATCCGAGCATCTTTTAGGGGTAAAGCCAGCAATATATGATTTGATTGTGGAGATCAAGACATATATGAAAGACATATCATCTTTGGAGAGTTATCTAAAGTCTTTCTTTAAGAGCTCTTCCAACTACACAAAAGTCAAGTTGGAATCCATCTAAAGAGAAACATAAAATGCTCATGAGAAAGTACTTCTTGTTGCACTGTAAGATCTTTCTAAGGTTGAGCCAATAGAAATTGAATGAGTTGAGGAGGTCGATAGTCTGCAAGCAGAAATTTTTCCAAATCACCAAGTGGCAAGAAGAATTGAAGGCACAACTTGCAAAGTTGAATAACAAAGAAAAGCTTTCAAGCTTATCACTCCATAAAGCTAAAGGAAACATATCCACCATTTAAAAAGAAGTGGTGACCAAGAGGGAAAAAATCTTGAAGCTTGAGAGCAGTCCATTTTTGATTGACGAAGAGGTTGAAGCTTTAAAGAGGATGGACGTATTACTTGAAGAATCTCGCATGATTTAGCTGCATTTGACTTGTTTGCTTGTGCATTTAGCTTCTTAGCACTCTTTCTTTCTTTCTTTTTTTTTTTCTAATTGATGTAAAGAACATTTATTTTCGTATGCAATAAAACTCACTTTCCTTTTCATCAATCTTTTGCTTCCTTTTTTTTATGCTATATTTTCTACACTTTTCTCATTAACACCAACTAGAGAATTAAACACATGCTTTTAATGATCAAATGATTAGATGAACTAGCTTCAACTTTTAAACAAATTGGCTATCTTTAAAATAAACCAAACTTATCTAAAGACGTGAATGAACTTAGAAAATAAATTCCATGTTGCCTACGTACCACATCAAGAGGACCAAGTTATCACATAGTGTAAAGATTTTTTTTGTTTTGAGGGGGCACTTTCTTGTTGAATGCTCTTGTCATACAAACTTGGTGGCACTCAAGCTGCTATTGAGCTTGAAGCCTTTTCTTATCTAACGCTTCTAATTCTTCAAGTCTGAGATGAGTATTATCTTAAGTGGTGAGTCCTTCAATTGTGATACGGAGTGAAAGTATCTAGCTTTCAAGAGGGAGAACAGCTTCAACTTCATACCCCAAAGAATATAGAGTGGCTTGAATAGTGGTTTGGTATGTCATTCTATATGCCCACAATGCTTCTCCAACTTTCTCATGCTAGTCTCTTTTTTTACTCTGACACCACTTTCTTCATAAAGTTGCACATAGTCATATTGAATACCTCAGCTAAACCATTTGCTGTTGTATTGTACATTGAGGAGTTATGCTGCTTGAGCCCAAAATTGTGTACATAACTTATCCATAAACTTGTTATTAAACAGCTTTCTGTTGTCAGTAATAATGTAGTGAAGTACTCTATATCAAAAACTAAGATTCAAACAGATGAACTCAACTACTATTTTCTTCTTTACCTCTCTAAAAGGAATCATTTCTGCCTATTTGGAAAAGCAATCAGTTATTGCTAGTATATGAACATGACTAGCAAATAACTTTGAAGTAATAGGTCCCACAATATCAAGACCCCTGGCGTCGAATGGCCACGAAGCAACATTAAGGCGCAAAAGCTCTGGAGGTTGATGTATGAAATTTATATGTAGCTAGCAAGCTTCACACCTCTTTACATACCCTAAACAATCTTTAACCATTATCGACCAACAACAACCCATCTTTTTTATCCAAAAATGGAGCTTAGGACCGGATTGGTGAGTGCCAAAGACCCCAGAATGTGACTCAATCATGGCTTCTATTGCTTCTTCGCTACTCAAGCAACACTGGTAACTACCTTCGAAAAACTAACGATACAAAGTATCTTTGTACAAGATAAAATGAGACAATCCTTTGTACTTTCATCTTGTGGCAAGGATCATTCGGCAATTTTTCATGCTTTAAATAATCAATTAATGGACTCCTCCAATCTTGATGATCACTAATCGATACTGATACGGCATTTCAATCTTCATGATTGGATTCAATAGAAGGTGGCACAATCTACTGATTATATACAGGAACATTTGTTGTTTCTCCCTCAAACAAAGCAAAAGTAGTTGCCATGTTAGCCAATGTATTATCCATTCAATAAGTTTGAGGCTTGTTGAAAGAAAAGCACGAAATCCTTGATCCTCTTTCTTCATTTCATATTCTTTTAAAAGCTTATTAATGTTAAATTTTAAGTCTCCATAAATCTCAATTTCCATAATCTCCATTTCTATGGCCATTTGAAGTCTAATGATCAAAGCTTGGTACTCAGCAACTTTATTGGAGCACAAGTCACCTAACACTATGGAATATGACAATACTTGCTTTTCTGGAAAAATAAAGATAATCCCTACCCCTAATATATTAGATCTAATCAAAGAACATCATCCATGTCGGAAAAACTTCAACATAGAGAACATCTTTATCAAAGAGGTTGTCAAATAACTCCCACTTTATATGGATAAGATGTTCAGCCAAGAAATCAACAAGAGCTTGCCCTTTTATAGTTTTTTATGGCACATAGGTAATCTCATATTAGTTGAATATGACAGACCACTTCGCTAATCTCCAAGAGAGCATAGGTCTTGACATAATAAACTTGATTGGATCGGGACGAGATATGAGTCATATGGAGTATGCTTCAAAATAGTACTTCAACTTCTTAATGGAATATAATAATGCCAAGTAGATTTTCTTGACAGGTGAATATTTCAGTTTATTCAGTCAAAGATCTACTCAGGTAGTATAGTACCTTTTCTTTACTCTCTTTATTTTCTTGATCTATAAGAGTGCTAATTGACCTTTCTTATGCTATAATTTACAATATAAATGGCCTTTTAGGTACAGGAGCTCTCAAAACTAATGAATTTAAGAGGTGTTTCCTTATACTTTCAAAAGCATTCAGGCATCCTTTATCCCATCTGAAAGGGACATCTTTCTTCATAAGACGATTAGCACTTTTTAGCAAGGTTTGATATGAACCTTCTTATGAATGCAAGAGTACCTTGCAAGCTCTATAGTTTCTATAAGTTCCTTGGTGCAAGCATATTCTAGATAGCATCTATCTTTGTTAGATCAGTCTCAATGCCTCGATGACAGATTATAAAGCCAAGAAACTTACCTGATGTAACACCAAATGCACATTTAAGGGGATTTATCTTCAAGTTATATTTTCTTAACCGATCCAATACCACTCTAACATCTACTAAGTGATCACTTTTTTTTCTACTTTTGACAACCAAATCATCCACATAGCATTTAACTTTTTTGTGCAGCATGTCATTGAATATGTTCTGCATGGCACATTGGTAAGTGGCACCTACATTCTTTAACCCAAAAGGCATCAACTTATAACAGTAGATTCACTTTAGAGTGCGAAAAGTTGTGCACTCCTCATTTTATGGTGATATCCTAATTTGGTTATAGCCAGAAGACCCGTCCATGAAGGATAAAGCTTCATGACCAATAGTTGCATCGAGGGTTGTAAACGAGCCAAGCTTGGCAAAAATTTCAAGCTCAAGCTTAGCTCATTTTAAAACACAATGAGCTCGAGCTCATCGAACTCCAAATTTTAAGCTCAAACTTGAATTCGTGGGTAAAGATCAAGCTCAAGCTCGAGCTCAATGAGCTCATAAGTTATCAAACCACAATCGAATTTAAGCCAAGCTCAAGCTCATCCATATATTCCATATTCAGCATGCAAACTTGAGCTCGAGCTCATCAAGCTCAATTTAGTTCTCACTATTTCTTATGAAACTATTGAGAAAAACTATCTAATAGCAAATCCAATAGCAACATTATTTTTTCTAAAAGTCAATCAATTTTTTATAAATTTTAAGAAAGATTATTATTTTGACTTTGGAAGCTTGAATATTAAAATATGAAAAAAAATTGTTAAAATAATATGAATTTTCATTTGATACTTGCATTATTAAATTTGAAAAATACTGTAATCATATATAGCATATTATACAATGAAATTTTAGTATATAATTATATATTTTTATAAAATTATTTAAGTTAAAACATTTACATTTTTTTCCAAATATATCATGATGTTTATTTTTATTATTTTACAAATTATAAATTACAATCCCATAAATTATTATTTATTAATAAGTAATATATAAGTGAATAATTGAATTATGTTTTGAAAATTGACTCTACTATGGCATATGCATTTTGAATTATTATTTTTATATATTATTTAATATATATTTATATATTATTTTAAAAAATACTGAGACTCGTAAGCTAGTTCACGGGCCCTCAAGCCACCATTTTAAAGCTCAAGTTTGGTTCAATTCCAATTTCAAATTCTAATAGTCTAAAGTTCACGGTGAACTTTTCCAAATCAAGCTAAGCCAACTCACGAGTTAGATCAGCTCAACTTACACCCCTAGTTGCATTTACAATTAGCTTGATTATAGGCAATGGAAAATCATCTTTTGGGCATGCCTTATTTAAGTCTTAGAAGTCAACACAAATACGCATTTGGTCATTTTTCTTTTTAACAAGTACGATGCTAGACATCCACGTTAGATACTTGACTTCTCTAATAAATCCAGCATCAAGGAGCTTGTTTACTTCAGCTTTGATTTAGGGGACCAGCTCTAGGTGGAGAATTCACTGTGGTTTCTTTATTAGGCACACTCCATGCATTATGCCAAGGTGATGAATCGCAACTTTAGGATCCAATCTCGACATCTATTTATATGTCCAAGCAAAAGCATCTCTATACTCGCTCAAGGTTTTGAAGTACTCTTCTTCCTCTTCAGGACTCAGCAAAGAACTTACAAATATAAGACATGGCTTTTCTATTATGCCAAGATTCAATTCTTTAAGTTTATCTACAAGTGTCTATCCACTATCTTTAAGTTTTGGAAGGGCTTCTTAAATATTATCTTCAAAGATATCTGAGTTAGACTCTTCATTAACAATAACATGATGACATAAGTACAACTCATTATTTTCTTCATCATCAGACAATATAATGTCTACAACCTCTACCCTTCGAATATGACTCTCTATTATATAACTCCATTTGCTTTAACAATGGGGACAAGTGTAATTTTCCATCCAGGATAACTTATAGTTTGCATGAAGCCACCCATAATCAATCTATCAAACTCTCCAAGATGCTCAGGGCTTGGCTTTTCTACAACACTTATATAGTAAAGCTTATGATGACGTTCACTTTATCCTCATGTCCACTATCTTCATCAAATGAATGTCTTATAGTACGTCACATCATCTTCATGGGTATGTCCACATTGATGATTAGAATAGAGGATTTGGTTTCACTTGATTGATATGAGAAAATAGTCTAACCTTCAGTTCTTAACTCCATCATGTTGGTCTCATCATAGTTACTTCTTTTTCTTACTTTTTATGTAGCATTACTCCCAAGTTGATTAAAGATTGAACCTTGTGAATGATGACTTGTAGTAGGCCCTCTATAAATCAGTGGATTCTGACCAAGTCTATCAAAGATAAAAAGATGGTTGCTATGAGTACTTAGCCAACTGAATATAGAGATGCAATGATCACTTGACTTTTGACTTGCATTATTTCCATCTTTCTCAGTAGTAATATATTGGACATTGATGCATCTATCTTTCCTCATCACATGTATTTTGATTGACTCACTTGGTGCAAATCTCTAGCTAATCCTTGGCTGATCAACGTGAAACCCTTGGCCTCATAATTTTTGTTGTGCTTTTGATATTAAGTCTTGCTAGAAGAAAATCCAGCTGATGAGGCCTTTGAGTTCAAACTGACAATGGGCATGATTAACTCCTTTCTCATAACTTTGAAGTCATCAGATCATATTTCCTTTATTTGTTCTCTTTTATTGTATAGTAATAAAATATATATTTTAGATGACTTATGTCCTTCTTTCCAATATGATCAAAAGGTATACTGAAATACTAGCAAATTGGGCATCTCTTTGAATTCAACAACTTTACTTGTCAAAGTTTCAACAACAAACAACCTTTTGGACTTTTGATCATTAGACTCTAGAGTCATACGTTTAACATGTTTTCCCTCAATAAGATGATTGCTTGGATTTTTTTATGGCAATGTTTCTTGCACTCAACTTGAGTTTTGGTACAATTTGGCTTCTGCAAAGTATGACTCTACCTTAGTAAATAGTTTTATATTAGCATCAACCTTCATTATCTTACCATTGCTCAAATACTTGACGCATTGATAAAGGGTAGGTGGAGCCAATCCATTTTCATGAAGCCATGGTCTTCCTAGCAGCAACTCGTAAGAAGTCATTGCATCAATGACATGAAATGGAGTATTCAATTTTAATTCTCCAATAGTAAGATCTAGGTAGATTATTCCAATAGCCCATTAGCCTTCCTAGTTAAAACCTTGAATGGTCAAACTACGAGATAAGTCCTCAACTATGATCCCCAATTATTTCATTGTAGATTTTAGCATAAAGTTAAATGTTGATCCCTCATTAATAAGTATGCAGTTAATTGTTTGATCTTGCATAAATCCAAAAACAAAGAGCAGCTGGTTATAGGGCTTTGATCCCAGTAATAAATCTCCATCTATAAATGCAATAGTCGCACAACAAGATACAGAATTTTGGTTCTCCACTTCGCCAGATGCAGTAATTGCCATTTTGACCTTCTACTCAAACAATCTCATAGGAAAAAAGTCTCCTAGAGTAACAGGATCTCAATGACTTCTTCTCAATTTTCTCAGCTTAATATGAGAAGATTTCATATCTCTCATTAACTTTGGTTGAGGGTACTCAGTGAGATGTTGTCTCTTTAAGAATGATGGATGACGTTGGTGAACATATTGTCTTTACTTTCACCAGCATGTCACAAGAATCCCCTCGTATCATCTTCAATTTCAAAAATAGAACTTGAATTGACTTTTCCCTTTTATCAACGAATAAAGCTTCAAACAAAATTGGATCTATACTTCCAAATTGAAGCATCCTTAATGCCCCCACAAATGGGGAAAGAACATTCTTTTGGTTGCAAGCGACATTTGTAACAACTATAATACTAGCAACATTTGCATTTATAACATCTTCAATATCAAGGATGATTTTTCCATCTTTTACCAACGTCATGATTTTCTCTTTAACCAAAAAATATTTTTTATAGGGTGGCTAATAACTCAATAATACTTACAGTATCTTGGGTCATTTACCTTCCTAACTTCATCAAGACATTTTAGCTCGGGTAATTCGATCATCTTTCTTACCAATAACTCATCAAAGAGTTGTAGGACATTATTCAAGGAATGGGTACTCCTTTTCATGTAACTCTTTCAATGTTGGTCGACGCCTTTCAATTGAAACAAGTTGATCAGGCATTTCTCCTTTATTATTACTTGCAGAAATCTTAATAGGAGTTACTTTAATTGCCATTTACTCTTTCACAGTATTTATTGTAGACTTCTCATTCATCTTCAAGTCTTTTCTATTTTTCTTTTGATCATCAATCGAAAAAATAGGTTTATGATTTATAATGCTCAACTCCATGTCGTGAGCACTTGTGGCCGATTCCTCAAAACTTCATAGCTTGATTCCTTGGAGGATATAAAGAAATCCCAAATGCCTCCCTTGGATGCACATCTCTATTGCTATAACTTCTAATAACATGTCCTAATAATTCAAACTTAGTGCACGCTAATAGTTAATATAGTCAATGATCAGCTCATCCTTTCACTGCGTTACATTGGTAAGCTTGATCATAGTCATAGTGCAACGACCAATGAGTGATGTAAAAGCAGTTCAAATATTCTCTCACCATTTCTACCCGATTATCAATGGACTCAAGCTCTAACTCAATTTACTAATCAAATGCATTTCCCTTGAGTGATCTTATGAACTCCTTTAGGAAATAGTCACCATTCATTTTTGCATTATTGAATGTTTCCACAAAATGGGCAATATATAGCTCTGGATTACCTTTTCCATCAAACTATTGGAGCTTTGGTGGCTAGTAACCTATCGGCATCCTTAATGCATTAATTTACTTAGTGTATGGTTTTGAGTACATATGCAAACTTTGCGAAGGTCCATTATACTGGGCACTGATAATGTTAGTTGTCATCTCTTGCAATTATTGTATGGATAATGCAGCAATAAATGTTGTAGAGTAATTAGATTTCTACACTAAGTCATGCTTGGGCAATGTGTTATCCATTTTCTTCTCATTTTTAACATGATTTGAGGAAAATGAATGATTCTAACTAGACTCTCCGACATTTGAAAGCTCCAACTTGTTCATTAATTGGGTGATCTAAAGGTCTTTATCTTCCATAATCTTCTAAAAATAAACTATGGCTCAAGCCATCTAAGCAAGTTGTTTGTCTACTACAGTTGTTTTAGCTACTATTACAAGCAGCGTAGCAAAAGAAGATGATTTGGACTTGATCTCCATTGGACTAGCTAAGTTCAAGCCATCTAATAAAGTAGTACCAACAATCTTGCCCCTAATGGAGGATTAACCAGCTGCAGCAATAATATCCATAACACCCGCCTAATTCATAATAGTGACTAGATTCTTCTTAGGTGCCAAGGAGTGTTTGAAAATAATGAATGGAATTTTGATGTAAGAAGAAAAGGTGAGAAGCCGAGTAGTCCTAATAGGCATGCCAAAAATTTGTTCACACAAATTTCAAGTCTGCAAAAAAAATTATAAGACAAGAAAAATATGGACAAATTGAATATTTAATGAAAATAAAAAGTGGTTACAATCTTTGGAAATATATCCTTAATTGAAGACTAATCCTTTGATTCTTCTCCTTGGAATTTGATTCAAGTACTTGATGCATGTTCTTGAACCGAATGCATAATTCCTTCCTAAACTTGCAAATAAAATCACAAACATTTTTAAAATCAAGTATTTTTTTTTATATCAATGTCTTCGAAATTTGGATGCTTTTGAAGAAGATGTAGAATCCTTGTAGTTGCAGCACTTTTTCATGGCAAGAACTCAAACTTGAGAGCTTTGACGCTTGAATTTCTCTTGATGTGTGGTATATCTTCTTACGCCCCTTTTTATAAGACAATTTAGGGTTTGATGACTTGAAAGTTAAGTCTCCCTTTTGGCTTGAATACCACTAAAAATGGGTTTAATTTACTAAGGGGCCATATTTAAACATATTTGGCCTAATTAGCTAATCCAAAATAAATAAATAAAATTTTAAAATTTATTTTCAATTAGCCCATTTAATAAAGCCCAAATTTATTATGAACTTTAATTTGATACCTAAATCTATAGTCAATTTATTTGGGCTATCAAATGATAATTTATCCTAATAAAACTTCAACGTCAATAGTTATTATGCAAACAAATTTATCTAGACCAAAATTTTCAAGGCACGAACAAGAATTATTTTCTTGGAAATATTATCTCATTAGTCTCTATTGTTATCTTTTTGTTGATGAGATTTTTATGTTTGATGCATAGGTCAAGAAAAAAGCTAAGATTGATGCAAATTATTTCCATTATGGTGAAAAAGGTCATTAGAAGAGAAAATGTAAAGCTCACATTGTGACCCTTGAGAAGGGTATGTATTTCTTTGAAGTGCATTTGATGACCAATTCTTCCTCATGGATATTTGATACTGCATGTGGTTCTAACGTTTGTAATTCATTATAGGGGATGGAAAGGAGAAGGAATCCACATGAGGGGGATATCATCCTCCGCCTTAGAAATGGAGCAAGAGTTGCAACCAAAGTTCAAGGTGTAATCAAGCTAGACTTAGGGAATTCTTATATTATTCTTGATCCAATTTACTCTGTACCCAACCTTGTTAAGAACATGGTTTCAATTCCCATTTTAGATAATGAAAGATTTGATTTTCCAGTATCAAATAGAAAGTTGAAAACATTAAAGAATGGATCTTTAATTGCTAAAGTTACATTAGCTAATGGATTGTACATACTTGATTCTCCAACTCCTCTAATGTACATTCAAACAAATATAAGAAAGCTGGATATCCAATAAGATACCATTTTATGGCATGTTAGACTTGGACATATCTCAAAAAATAGAATGAACAAGTTAAAAGCTCTCAAAGTACTAAAAGTTAGTGACATTGAGAAGTTTCCTACTTGTGAACCTTGTTTGAAGGGAAAAATAACCAAGGCTCTCTTTGTATGACAAATGTAGCATTCCATGTACTGCAAACAAAGTATGGACTTTGGAAGATCCACCAAAGGGAATAGTTCCCATTGGTTGCAAGTGGATCCGTAAGCGAAAGCTAAGGGTAGATAGAGAAGTGTGACTTTTAAGATGTGACTAGTAGCAAAAGGTTACACTTAAAGACCCAGTATTAATTTTGAAGTGACCTTTTCACCAATCACTATACCTAAGTCCATTTAGATTTTACTTGTCATGGCTGCATATTATGACTCTACGATATGGAAAATGGATGCTAAAAACTATTTTCCTTAATGATGACATTGAAGAAGAAATTTACATGGAGCAACCACAAGATTTTACATCCAAGGTGAGCAAGCAAAGGGTTTATAAACTCCAGAGATCCATTTATGGACTCAAACAAGTATCCCAAAGTTAGAACATACATTTCTACAAAATGGTCACATTATTTGGCTTTATCAAAAATGTGTATAACCATAAGTGTACAAGAAGGCTAGTAAGAGTTCAATATAGTTTATTGTACTTTATGTCAATGACATCCTATTCATTAGGAATGATGCAGAAATGCTAAAGTGTACTAAAGCATGGTTATCTACACAATTCTCCATGAAAGATTTAGGAGAAACATCCTACGTATTGGGAATACATATCTATAGAGATAGATCAAAGAGGATGTTGGGGATTTTCCAAATCCCGTACATTGACAAGATACTAAAGAAGTTTAGTATGAAAGAATCCAAGAGAGGATTCTTTCCCATAGGACATAGCATTCATCTCTCAAAGTCTATAGCCCCTAAGACTAAGGAAAAGGAATGAAGAATATCTCACATACCTTATGCCTTCGCCATTGGAAGCGTAATGTATGCAGTTCAATGTACAAGACCAAATATAGCACACTCACTAAGCATTACAAGTAGGTTCCAATCTAATCCCGGTGAGAGTTACTAGTTGGCCATGAAAACAATCCTTAAGTACTTGAGAAGCACTAAGGACTTATTTTTAGTACACAACAATGGAGAATTAACACTTGAAAGGTTTTTGGATTCAAGTTTTCAATCTGATGTAGATGACCTCAAATCCTCTTCTAGATTTATATTTTACCTCAATGGTGGTGCAATGAGTTGGAAGAGTTCCAAGCAAGATACCTCGACCGACTCGACCACTGAAGTAGAATATATTGCAGCTTTGAAAGCTACAAAGGAATATGTTTAAATGAAAAACTTCATTCAAGAGTTGAATGTAGTGCCTAATATTGTTAAGCTAGTAGTTATCTTTTACGACAACAACGGAGCAATAGCACAAACTAAAAAGCCAAGATCTCATCAGCAATCCAAGCACATATTGAGGCGATATTATTTGATTTGAGAGATCATTGATAAAGGCAATATTTAAGTGGAAATAGTTGCCTTGGAAGAAAACATAGCAAATCTATTGATGAAACCCCTAACGCAAAAGGTCTTTGAAGGTTATCTTGTGAAGATAGGTCTTAAGGCCATGGGGCGTTGGCCTTGTAAAAGTTATTTTCTTGTAAAATAATCTTAATTAAATAATATTCTTTATATGGTCATTTTCATCTTACGTTTTATTTCACTTCATTAGCATTTAGATAAAGCCCTCAGATCACTTATGACTGTGGGACTGGGTTTGGTGACCATGGAATAAGTCTCATGTGGATGTGATTTTAAATCTTCCAAGTTATAGGATCCTAAGAGATAAGACATCTAATATTCGAATAGACTCGCACTAATGATGCATAAATCCAAGACTTGGAGATTGCTCCACTCCATGAGCAACTATATGAGATACGGGTGCACATTAGTGAGTGCTTGTTAGAGAACAAAGCACTTAAGATGCACCATAGAATCATTAGATAGCCATAGTGGCAAGTCAGTAGTAGCTAGTTCTCCTGATTATGCTAATGCATATTATTAGTCCTTCAACCTGAGGATCCATGGTAACCTTGTATCCGGTCCTCATGCTTTGACTCTTCCTTGACCACCTAACAGGTCTTTCAAGTTGAGATTGGGTATGAACTACTTGGCATGGAGGTCTATGATATCCAAGATAGAATCCGATTCCTCACTATTGTGAAAGGTGAATGCATCTCCTATGTATTCTATAATGATCGATTCTAAAAAATCCTTGTGTAAGGTGGTGTGACCATTTGGAAAATGCGTTTTCCAAAGTTGAGGTCACACAACGAGATCTAACATTCCAGATAGAGACATAGTATCAAAGCTATTAGAGAGCTAACAAATATCTCCTAATCCTCTTTCGAGTGATCAAAGATGGAAGGACCATATCTGCATGCTATGCGTAGAGCGATAATAGCTCTTCAAAATATTTATTTCAGCCAATTAGTTGGACTCCATGGGCTTGAGGTTGGACATCGATCATGGAGATTGGGTACTCTTCAATTAATGAGATTAATTGACTTGAGTCAACTAGTTTAAAAAGAGTTTTAAACTAAAATTAATATAAAATATTCAAAAGTCACAAGGAGTTGTGAGCCCATGTCCAATAAATGGCAGAACCTATTGGGTCACACACAAAATCCAATTAGCTTCCTAATTGATGGAGAAAATTTTCTGAGTGTTAGAAAATCAACTCCTAATGGGTTGATTTTATGGTACCAATTTTGAAGGTCATTTTTAGCTTGATTAATTTAAGTGTTAAATTAATCAATTAATTTAAGGAATTAAATTAGACCAATAATTAAGGAGTTAATTATTTGGTGCCAACATGACTATCAATTGATCAAGTTAACTTAAAGACTTAAGTTAACAAATTGGGCTTAAAAAGTTAAGTTAGTTTGACGTAAAACGTTAAGTCAAAGGATAATTAATTAAATTAAAGAGTTTAATTTAATTAATGGAAAGAATGAATTTTGGAGGGAAAATTCAAATGAAGAGTTCATTTGAATTAGCAACTTAATTAATTTGGAATTAGATTTCAAATGTAATTAAAATGTACATGAAATTCAAATGAGAATTAAATTTAATTTGCCACCCTGGCCACCCCACTTAGCTGCCCCTCCTCATGGAATGTGTGATGCCACCTTGGCATCATGCCATTCAGCATGTATATATAGATATAGAGAGAGGATCAGCCAAGAGCATCACACCATTTGTGAAGAATTAGATTCTTTGCAATTTCTCTCCAAAAACTACTTGCAAGTATTAATTCATATATTAAAAGCTTTACTCTCTTCTTCTTCCTTCCAATCTAAAATTGGCCTCCACCATTGTTGTATCTCTAGTCTTACTCCAACTTATAGACTAGATATTTTGTAAGATATAATAGGTGTGTGAATTATAACAACAAAGGAAAACAAGAGAGTTTGCTTGTTTTGGAGATCCACCTGCACAGAGTCCAATTTGGAAAATTTCTCCAAGGAGTTCAAGAAACCTTTTTGATCTGAAATTGTCACAAAGAGTTCTTCAAGGTGTTGAGAAGCTCCAATAATATTTTTGGAATTTTTGGAGGAGTTTTGGTTGGGAAATTTTTGCACTTTTTCAACTGCGCCAATTGCAGACAATTTCTAGAATTGTGAAGAGTTCACAAGTCACTCCTTGGATTTTTATTTTCAAGATAATGCTCTCACCAAATCTAAATCCCTAGCATTATTTGATCCTTTTTATGCTTGTAAGCACTAATTAATTTGATGCTTTTGAAGTTTTGATAATTAGATCCTAGTGCCTTACTTGCTTTCAGTCTTCTTGTGGCACCACATCTCACCTTCTTCTCTATTTGCTAATGCATCTTCCAAGTAATTTTTCACTGTTTTTTGTGTTGCCCAAACTGGAAGGCTTTGTATTCTCGCCTATCAATTGCAAAGTTTACAACGTAAGTTTTGTAATTTGTAATTTTATTATTTTTGTATTGAAAGAATGAAAGAATTTTCATTTATTTCTTTTGTTTTCTTCTTTTGTTATCATGGTTTTAATTATTTTGGGCTTGATCAATTTCTTCTCTTATAAAAAAACCCTAGTGTAAATATTTTCGTACTTGAATATTATTAACTTATCCTTCATTTACTATTTTAATTATGTGTTTCAACTACCAATTGTCTGAATTTAGTAATTATATGATTCATTTCAGGTATAATGTAATTGGCTCTTTGTAATTGAGTTTTAAGAATATTATCTGAACTATGGTATCTACAAAAGGTATAAATCTTGTTCAAGCATTTTTTGGGCAATTATTCAAACAAACTCATCATCAATATGATTAGTATTGTTCGTAAATAAATATGGTACCAAAATTTAAAATTCAATATTTTAAATTTTGAGTTGTAGTACCAAAATGTTCAATTTAGTATTCTATGCAAGTATTTTGGTACTAAAAGGCAAATTTATCTAGTTACGTATGTCACTCTTGCCTGTAGAAATAATAGCTGGAACTCACAGATTTGTATGCTAAACCACCATAGGTAATAGAGACTCTAAGCTATATTCTCGATGCTCTCCATTATACTTTAATAATGTTATTGAGGTGCCAAATGGTAAGATGAGCTTCAGACACATTAAAGCAATAAAGAGAACTCTATTTTTTATGTACCTTAAAATCTCTAAATTGAGTAATAGTTTTTATAAGAGTTCAACTCTGTTAAGAAGGTTTGATGTTAAGTCATGCTCGTTTATCTTCAATAATGATATTACACTTTCTTTTACTATGACAGAGTTTCTATTGTTTTACGATTGTAGTAGGGAAACCTATGAATTTCTATTTAATGATAGAGTCTAAAGTTGGAAACAATTATTTGAAGAAAAAAATAAGAATATTAGTCGAGTAGAGATTTCTAAAAAGTTGAGAGAGTTGGTAGAAAAACATGGTGAACAAGATATAGATGATTTCGTTAAGATATATGTACTTTTTGTTTTACAGTATTGCATTTCTAACCAGTTAACCATTTGACACCTAGATTTTCTCTTCAATAAATGGACAATTTATCTTCAATTGGCCTTTATCATGTGGAGATGGAGCATTTAATTTTTTGCATGATCAAATTTTATTGTATCTAGGAGATAAAAGAAAGAAAGGTGCAAGAAAAAAATACTTTGGTGGATGCAGTATTGGCACAACGGTAAATTAATATCATTGTTACTATTATAATATTGAAATTTATTATTGAATAACTATAACATTACCTAATCCTTTTTTTCAATGACAGGCTTAGGAATGGAAAATTCATTATGTTCATTTCCATCATTCCTTCAATGTGGTGAAACAAAATCCCCATGAAAGTTGTTAATTTAGAAGAAAAACTTAAAATTATTCCTAGAAATATGGTAATAACTGTTATTTTTTATCTTCGTTGTTGTAATAGTTTCATGTCTATATGAAATAACAAACTAAGTTGTAGAGTTTTGTTCGAACATGATGAGTATATTTATTCTTCCCCTGAGGAGGAGAAATTACTATTAGCAATATATCTAAAAGGAGAAACCATTGATATTTATGGCTTGCAAGCATTGTTGAATGAGAAAGAGAAAGAGAAAGAGATATAATTAATGAAAAGAAGAAGTTTCTCTCTCGAACAAAAGGATCTACTAGAGGAATTGAGGCCAAGAAAGAGGAAGATGAAGAGAAAGTGAAAGTGAAAGCGAGAGAGCCAAAGGAAGAGTAAGAGGAAAAAAAAGAGCAGAGAAAGAATAGAGGAAAAAGAATAGCAAGAGAAACAAGAAGAGGAAGAGGAAGAAGATGTGGGTATTGGTGATGGTAATGGTGGTGATCATGGTGGAATGCATCATGAAAGTCCTAATAATCACACTCCTGAGACATTTCATGATAATGATGGTGTAGAGGTTCCTGATAGTTCTAAAGTTAGAGAGAGCGATCTACAGGCCCAGGGAATTCTAAATTAGAAGATATTCCACCATTGGATGTGACCATATCTTTTATTATTAAAGATGTGAAAGAACAATGTAATAGGATAAAGAAAAGAAAAGAAATGGACTTTGTTACAACTTCCAACACCACACCATTAAAAAGAAGAGTAAAGATGATTGTTCATAAAGGGTCATGGCAAGAAAAAGAAGGTATGTGTATAGAAATTTTTCAAATACCACAAATATGATGTTATAAACTTGATGTATGTAACACAAATACTAATTATATTGGAAAATATACTACATAGTTCGACCTAAGTCTGGAAATGCTTACTACATCTTTGATAGGAAAAAAATAAGGATGCTCAAAATACTAAATTGATAGAAGTTAGATGTGCTAGGAGCTAATTTATTGGGTGATGAGGACTTCTTCAATCTGTTTTGAGGATGAGTAGATTATATAGGGTGATCTGAGATACCTGATAATGAATGAGAAATTATTTACTCATATCTACATCGAGAAAAACTAAAGCAATTATACTGAATACTCATTATCCTTTTATAATAATTTTTTTATTTGAGTAAGATAATGATTTATTTTTTGTAGTGTAATTATTTGGGAGGGACCTAATTTGTACATTGGTGTGTTTTGCAATATGTTGCTTGGTAAAGAGTTGGGGTTGGATTTAATTTATTGCTACATGAAAATCTTGTGTTGCCCTTCATTCAAAGAAAAATGTGACCATAATATTTGGTGTATGAGTGCATTAGTGCAGTATATAGTGTTTGTTTTAGTTTTTGAAATACAAGTAACTTGATTTAACAAGTTTAAATATTAACTGTTGATAGGAAGAAATTCTATGACAACTTGAGAAGCAAAGAAGAAGTGTACTAGAAAGCAAGATGAATTTTTAGAATTTATTGGTAAACTAAGCATGTGCAAGTTATTGGAAGAGTTGAATTTAGATGTACTAAACAAGTTCCAATTTTTTATAATTCCTATGAACAGTCATTTTCTCTAGTCCTTTCGCTTTGACACAAGTGAGAAAAAGTTCATACAGATGAACTTATCTTAGTCTCCTCGAACAAAAGCAATGATAAAAGTTTTTGTAAATTCGCCTATATTTGCGATATATTCTTCCAAATGTTTGAATAGAAAATAACAAATACTTTTGTTGGCTAAATTTTTGACAGGATTCCTTCAACATTCATTAGGTATATTATGGTAGAAGATGAATTGCAAATATGTTTTAGTCACCAATAGAATAGGAACCTAAATTATATAGTTTGTGTATGTCCTTCAGTAGAGTGTTTTGCAAAAAACACTAAGGTTTCCTAGGATTATGTAAAAAGATGTTTTATGGATGCAAATCAAGTGTATATTGCCGCAAAAATTCTAAAAAATGAGCCTATTTTATTATGTTCTAGCGCAGAATGATGATGCCTAGATGGTTATTATTTGGATGATCTTAGTTTTTGTATACAGATGCTAGGTGAATGATTCAACATTTTAGACATTTGGATGGATAAGATTTATTATTTGTATATTTGAATGATCAGAATAGATGGTGCTTACAATTTATGATGTAATTTCAAAATTTATTTTCATAGATACTGGTTATTGATATATATATATATGTGTGTATGTGTGTGTGTGTGTGTTACAAGTTGCTCAAAATGCAATACATTTCAAGATGTATAAAGTAATTATATGTGCATAACTAATACTGCAATCTAAAAAAAAAAGGGGGTACAAGGTATAAAAAAATGAGTATAAAGATACTCCAAAAACATATCATATTGGGGTAATCTAGTACGATATGTCCATGATAAAGCACTAGAATAAAAAAAATAGTATTATTTTCACAATATATGGTATCATTTTTCACACATGACAAGTTAAGTTGAATTTAAATATTTAAGTCATTATATGATTACCAAACCATGATTTCTAAGTCCTAGGACTAGTATAGTCATGAGACTTGCTTGCGTTTTGGTGGTGATGTCAAAATGATAGATTTACCATATATGTCATTGCTTTATACCAGTATAAATGAGAATATAAGGGGTTGGATGTGAGTATTTGTGTTCCTAATTATTTAGACACGTGTTATTAGAATCATTACTTGATGAGAATATGATTTTATTGTATCAAATGGTTTTATATGTTATTTCACCCATCAAATTAGGGTAAAATTCAGCAAAAAAAAAAAAAGCAAGTACTAAAATACAAAAGACATATCAGAATAGGGCAATCTTGTACAATATGTCCGTAATGAAGTATTAGAATAAAAAAATATATATTATTATACTCATTGTATATGGTATCATTTTTAATACATGAGAAGATAAGTTGAATTTAACTATTCAAGCTAATGTATGATTACTAAACAACAGTTTCTTAATCCTAGGGCTTGCATTTTGATGGTGATGTCAAAATAATAGATATATCACATACATCAATACTTTATAATAGTACAAATAAGAACATAGGTGGTCGGACGAGGGTATTTATGTTTCCAATAATTTAGGCACGTGCTATCACATCCATTACTTGATGAAAACATAATTTTATTGTATTATATGGTCTTATATATTGTTTCACCCATCAAGTTAAGGTGAATTCAGCTAAAGGAAAAGTAAATACTAAAATATGAAAGAAGAAAAAAAGCATATAAAATTAGGGAATTCTACTACTATATGTCCATAATGAAGCACTAGAATAAAAAAAATAGTATTTTCTTTGCAGTATAAGATATCATTTTTAATACAAGAGAAGATAAGTTGAATTTAACTATTCAAGCTAATATATGATTACCGAACAACAGTTTCTTAATCCATGGGCTGATATAATTATTAGACATTGCTTGCTTTCTGATGATGATGTCAAAATGATATATTTACCACATACATCAATACTTTATATTAGTATGAATGAGAACATAAGTGATTGAACGTAGGCATTTATGTTTGCAACCAAATGGACATGTGCTATCACAACCATTAAATGAAGAAAATATGACTTTATTATTTATGGATGGTCTTATAGGTAGATGAGGTACTCATTTTCTGAGTTAAAGTATTTACCAACAAAAATGAAGTATTATTTTTCAGAAATGAGGTATTACATTTCTATTATCCAATATCAATTTTACACACTTTAAATATCATTCAATTTAAGTACTTTAGACCTTTTTATGCTAGTATAACCATGAAACTCTATTTTTCCTTATAATGCTGGTGTCCAAATGAAGCATTTTACCACTTACAATGGTGCTTTACACTAGTAGCTAGTATTTCCAACCATTTCAACACGTCTGTATCCTAACCATTGAATGAAGAAAATAAAATTTTTATTGTGTTAGTGTGGTCTTATATGCAATTTCACTAATAAATTGAGGCAAATTGGGCCACACGACTAATAACTATAGAGTTACTTTAATGCATACTAGATGTTGAAGATGAGGTAGTGATCTTCTGAACAGAAGTATTCACCTGCAAAAATTAAGTATTATTTTACTAAAACAAGGTATAACATTTCTGTTATCTAGTAGCAATTTTACACACTTTAAATATCATTTAGTTTAAGTACTTTAGACCTTTTTATATTAGTATAGTGATAAAGCTCTATTTTTCCTTATAATTTAGACATCCAAAATGAAACATTTTACCACCTACAATGATGTTTCACACTAGTAGTTGGTGTTTTCAACCATTTCAAAATGTGCGTATCCCAACCATTAAATGAAAAAAAAAATGATTTTATCATTTTTGGATGATCTCATGTGTAGTTTACTAATAAATTGAGCCAAATTAGGCCACACGACAAATAAATATAGAATTATTTTAATACAATACTAGATGCCAAAGATGAGGTATTTGATCTCCTAAATTCAAGTATTTGCTTGCAGAAATGAGGTATTATTTTGCTAAAGTGAGGTGTTGCATCTCTATTATCCAGTATCATTTTTATCTATTTTAAATATGGTTCAATTTAAGCATTTTAGACCTTTCTATGTTGGTATACCCACAAAACTCTATTTTTCCTTATAATGTTGATGCCCAAATGAAACATTTCACCACCTACAATGATTCTTTGTACTAGAAAAGTAGTTGGTGTTCCCAACCGCACTAAAACAAATTGCACTTCACGTAACAAAAATTTTGGTAGCAAAGGTAAAATTCGTTACATAAGTTAGATTTATTGTAACAAAATTGATTTTTTGTTACAAATAATATTTTCTTGAGTAACAAAGTGAAAGTTTTGTTACATTTAACTCAAATTCGTTACCTTAAATTTTTTATATTCATAACTAAATAATAATTTGTTACGAAAAATATTATTTTGTTACATATAACATTTTCCATCATATAACAAGATATATTTGTAACAAAATTTGGTACCTTTTGTAACAATAAAATATTTGTTACAGATAAAATATATTATAACGAAGTTTTTAATTACTAAACTTTAATTAACTTCCCTCCAAATATCAATTGTACACATATGGTAACAATGATTTTCATTACTAATTATAAATGAATATTAAATTAAATTTTTACTAATACTTGTCTATTAGGCTTTTGTTCAAGAAATAGACTTCACAATAATGTAAAGAATTTATTAATTGGGCTTAACCAATTTTTTAGTGAATTATTACTGAACTAGGTTTTATTTTAAAGAATGAGCTTGAAGAAATTTAAAGTGAATAATCCATTAGTTGGGCTAATTTCTTTAAAATATTGGGCTTTATATAGGGTTTTCAATGGATTGGATTTTAATCCAAATCCAATCTGAATTTGATCCAAATTTTAGAATTTTTATCCTATTAAAATATCCGATGGATTAGATTCGATTATAAATATCCATAATCCAAAATAAGTTGATTGGATATGAAATTATACAATCTGATCCGATAAAGATCCAAATTTGAATTTTATTAAATATATTATTAAATTGATAATTATATAGTATAAATTATATTAATGAAGGCTTTTGACTAGAATGCAATATATGTGATATTGTAATTGACAATGCCCTAATTGTTTTTATTTCTTTGAAGCAATTAATTTAATAAAGTAATTATATATACGTATATTTCATATTATAGCCCAAATACACAATTTATAATGGTTTATACACTATAAAATATGCATTACCAAATGATCAATTTGATACAATCCCCATGAATTATGCCTTAAATCTTTAGCTTTTGCAATGATCATATGATAAAAAGTTATGGAAAAAAAATCTAAATTTGAGCACTCTTAACTTTGTAAATATTATATTTAAAGTAGAAGGTAATCTTGAAATGACATATAACATGTCTTATAAAATGATTGTTTCTAATAATATAAAAATTTCTAATAATATAAAAATTTAAAG
The DNA here is from genome assembly GCA_014898725.1 of Jacaranda copaia. NCBI lineage: Eukaryota > Viridiplantae > Streptophyta > Magnoliopsida > Lamiales > Bignoniaceae > Jacaranda > Jacaranda copaia. Next base: position 242,584 of record JACGDI010000193.1, read on the forward strand.
AACACAAATTTTTTTGGACTTTCTTATCAATTGGACTTTTTTATCGGGTTTCGAATTTTTATTGAATCCGAACATGGAATTGGCATGTATAGATCCTATAGGACTCGGATTCGAATTCGATTATGTATATATGTTTTTGAATTCGAATTATCCTAATTCGATCCAAATCCGACCAGTTTGACAACCCTAGCTTTATAACTTTTTTGTGAACTATTCAATAAATTGGGAGTTTTTATTTATAAAATAGATATGACCAAATTTATAGTAAATTAAGTGGTGAATTAGGCTTCATTTTAAGAGTTGGTCTTGAACAAATTTGAAGTGAGGTAAATGATGAATCAAGCTTTCTTTAAGGAACTACGCCTTTTTTCTTTATTAATTGGGCTTCACATTAGTTTAAATACTTGATTACTTTGAGTTGACCAACTTTTATTTTTTTTTAACCTAATTGGGCTTAACTAATATTTTAGTGAATTGGCAAATTGGGCTTCATACTAATTTGAAGAATTCGTTAATTGGGCTTTACCAACTTCCTTTTTATTAATTGAGCTTTAATAATCCTTCTAATAAATTAGTGAATTGAATTTCAAAATGAATTGAATCTAACATTAACTTAAAGAATTGATTAATTGTGCTTTTACAACTTTTCTTTTATTAATATGAGTTCGCCAATTGTTTAGTAAATTAATGTCATTTGGTAAAGAATTGAGTTTAACTAATTGTAGAGTTGATTAATTGGGCTTTAGCAACTCCTTTTTTATTAATTGGGCTTCACTAATTTTATAATGAATTGGTGTCATTATAGGGGTGACAATTTGGGGGGGTCGTGCAGGTTCAGGTTGAGTTAAAATAGGGGTATAACATTAATTTTCTCAATCATAACCCAACATAATCTCATGACAACCTAAAAATTCTCAACACTAACCCAACTTAAATCGTATCAGGTCAGATTTGGGTGAACTTGATTTTTATTTGATTAACTCACCAACTCAAATCCACCCAATCAAACCTAACAATCTAATTTAAAATAATTATTTTAAATATTTGTTTTAATTTCAACTCCTACTATGAATACACACACACACACACACAAAATAACTTCTTTATGTTTTATAAAACCACACACACCGCCTCCCCTTACATATTTGTTGCCCATTTAATATAATTTTAATATTAAAAGATCAATGTACCCTTAATCATTTCCCATATTTACAATTCAATTTAGTTAACTTTTTATTATCATATTTTATTATTTTTGTTTTTTTTACATTCTTTTCTTTTCTTTTTATTCTCAATTTTCTCTTCTTCCATTATTGCATATATTTCTCATTGTACACATATATATAAATTTATCATTATTTAACATTTCTCATTATTTCATATATTATCATTTTTATGGACATTTATATATATAAATTTATCTATAAAATTTTAAATAATTTTTATTTTTATCATTTTTCTTTTTAATTATTCATACATATATACTTATTTTTTTCTATTTATATTTATTCACATATATATATAATATACATATATATAAATTTATCAATAATATTTAAATTACTTTTATTTTATCTATTTTTTCTATTAATTCATTCTAAATTAAATAATATTTAATATTTATAAAAAATATATAATATAATTTTTTTATTCATACTTATATACATATATATAAATTTCAATAAAATTTAAGGAAGAGTCATCGTATATTTCTCATTTTATACATATATAAATTTATCATTATTTTTCATTTCTCATTATTTCATATATTCTTATTTTATACATATGTATAAATTTATTTAATGAATTTGCTAGGCAATGCAATTTTGTTTCCCTCCAACTATGTATTCCCTCCAAAATTTGGCCCATAAAAAATGTTAATAATTATTTTTATTATTAGTTTGACAGAATAATTTAATTTGATTTCTTCCAAAAATTTGATTCCAACTAATAATAATGAATTCTCTTCATTTTTGCAATTCATCTAAATTTTAGCTCCTCCATTTTTTTTTTGTATAAATAATTTATAGCAAACTTAATTTCTTTTATCTTAAATTATATGATGAATTGACATATAATTTTTTAAATTATTAAATGAATTTCTATTATAGTTAAAATAGTTAAATAACATATAATTTGAACTTACAAATTTTGGTGCTTAAGAATTTAATTCTTTATTATAATTCATTACAATATTCTTTTAGAAAAATTCTAAAAGCTCCTTAAAATAAATAGCAAAAGCTTACATACCTTAATAGAAAAAGAAAAGAAAGAAATCTACTGTACCATAATACTTAATGAAAAAAAAAACATTCCCTGTAGTTAGGCCTATTAATGTTACATTTTATTTTTTAATTGTTGTATTGGCCAGTTAAAGATTTTATAACTTATAGATATCTGTATGTTAATTGTGTGTATGTTTTACTATATAAATTGCTAAAATGAAGATAACTTTTATGGTTTAATATAGTGTAAAAAAGTATTAACTTAAAGTATATTATTAAATGTAATGATTATTAACTTTCATGAACTTGAACAAGTTGTTCTTAAGAATTAGTTGGTCTACATATTATATTTCCTTCAACAAATAAGTTTCCCTCCAAAAATGAATTCCCCTATTATTTTTTTGCTACCTCCAAATGTTTGCTCCTCCCTCCATTTTGTGTATAAATAATATATATACAAAAATTATTTATTTTATCTTATATTATAAGATGAATTATGACGTGTTATTATGGGGTTAACAATTTAATTCTATTATTTGTTATTATTTATTAGGAAATTGTTTTTAAACAAAAAAATTTTAGAAAAATATAAACTTCGTAATATAGTTATACGTTTAATAAAATTACTTTTTACCCCCATTTATTTAACTAAATATTTGAAGAACTATTAGCATCTTTAACAATTTTGTGTATATCATTGAAAATTTATATTAAAATTCAAAAATATCCTTCAAAAGTTGCTTTGATTATTTTTTAGACAAAAATACCCTTGGACTTATTTATAATTTTAACATGGGGGTTTAACTTCAATATTATTTAAATTACTCAGAATAAATTTAAATAATTTTATTAATAATTATTTTAAATATTAAATAATCTTTTAATTGAAGTTGAATTAAAAAAATAAAAATCTAAAATCACAACATTTCTAAAGTAATTTAATCAAATTTAATTACACATATTTATTAATTATAAAATAAGAATAAAAATCAAATCCATCTCTTAATTAAATATGATTTGGTTTTTAAATTACATCTCAATATTACTAAAAAATAATCATTTCTAAAATAATTTAATTAGATTAAGTTGAATATACTTATTAAATGTAAAAATATTTATTAACTAAAATAAACAATTTAAAAATAAAAATAAGATCTAAAAATATCATACTAATAGTAGTAATTTTAAAATGTCAATTTCACCCTATCAACCCAATAAAAAAGTTATTGATATGATATCTTGCTCCCTTCTAAAACACAAATAAGTAAAAAAAACTCTCAATTTATTTTTTATCTACAACCCAATATACAAAAAACAACCATAACATTCTCCAACCCCACTTCTGAAAAATTATTTTACTAAAATATTTTGACAAAATGCTCCAATTCATAAATAAACATGCCCTAATTTATAATTTAAACTAATTTTATTAAATTTATTAATTAATAAAAATAAATAAGTCAAAATGTGTGAGATTTAGAGTTTTTATCAAAATAAATAATTTAAATAAAAATAAAATCTAAAATTTTACCCTAACAATATAATTTTAATGATTTTAAATAAATAAATATTTTTAATTATAATATATAAAAAAATATATACATACATATATATTCTTTTTCCTCCTTCTCCCCCCTCCCCCTACCCTTCCTTACCTCCTTCATCCAACCCCCCACCCCCACCCCTAGGCCAGGCCATGGCTGGCCAATGGCTTGCAACCGATCATGGCTAGGCAGGCCACAACCTAGCACTTAGGTCTGGCTACTAGTTGCTGGCCACAGTCAACGATCAGCCATGGCCAGCCAGCTAGTAGTGAAGGGTTGGGAGAGGGATGGGATCATATATATTTATGTATGTATTTTTATGATTGTATTGATATATAAAATTTTTAATTTTTCTACAAGGATTTTGTTATATATTTTAAATGTTTTATTATTTTTTTATTTTTTTTAATGAAAGTTGATTGGGCATTTCAAATTTCGTGGAATTTTTATAAATAAATTAAATTTTTGGGGCTGTTGGGTAATTAACTTATTTTAATTTAACAATTTTGTTTGAACACTAACAAAAGTTGAGGTAATGTCCCAAATATGTTAAAAAATTTAGAGTTTTGGCCCTATAAGTGTCAACTTAAGTACCATAAGTGCAATACCCTCTATCCAATGGGATAAAAAATATAATTTTTTCAACATAACCAAACACTACATTAGCAAAAAAAAGAAAAGTAAAGGCTCCATTGAGATGGTAACAATTTTATTTGGCTAGTTGCAATTTACCCCCTTGTGATTTGTGAAATAAGCATCAACCCCTTATGTGAAAAAATAAAAATAAAAAATAACTTTCTTATGTTGTACAAAACCACACACACCACCTTCTCCCCGCATTTGTTGCTCATTTAACATAATTTTAATATAAAAAGATCAATTTACCCTTAATCATTTCATATATACAATTCAATTTAAATAACTTTTTATTATCACATTTTATTTTTTTTAATTTTTTTAATTCTTTTCTTTTCTTTTAATTCTCATTTCTCTCTTCTTCCGTTATTTCAATATTTCTCATTTTATACATATATATAAATTTATCATCGTTTCTCATTTCTCATTATTTCATATATTCTCATTTTATACATATATATATATATATTGATCTATAAAATTTTAAATAATTTTTATTTTTATCTTTTTTCTTTCTAATTATTCATACATGTATACTTATTTTTTCTATTTATACTTATTCACATATATAATATACACATATATAAATTTTTAAATAAAATTTAAATTACTTTTATTTTTGTCTATTTTTTCTATTTATTCATTCCGAATTAAATAATATTTAATATTTATAAAAATATATATAATATAATTTTTTATTTATACCTATATACATATATAGTGTTTATATATACATTACAAGAACATAGATTAATCACGGCATATATTTTGCGATGATTTATCTCAACAGCCGCAAAATATTAATTTGACAATGGTTAAGTGGTGATTTATCCAATCCGCCGTGGAATTCATAATAAATGGTGGTGGTTAGTATGACCGCCACTGAATGAATAACTTCGCACTGAATTTTTTACATCGTCACAATTAATAATATTGTTTCTTTTGCTTATTAGATTGCCCTTTGATTTTTACTTTAAAAGATTTTGTTCATAGTTTTTTAATATATATATATATATATATATGTAATGCCAATTATTTTTGATAAATATTGTTTTTAATAAATTTCTAAAATAAAGTGTTTTATATTATAAGCTCTTCTACAAAATGTAAAGAGGTATTTACTTATTTTTAAAATTTGAACATACTTCTGTAATAATCTAGCCCATATGAATTTTAAGTTTTTATTTTATTCGTACATTACAAGGCTTATTTTAAAAGATAAAATCTAATATTTTTATTAGCTTAAAAAAATTTATAATATCTTTTCATTAAAAACTTAGCCAAACACCCACTTAGTCTACATTTTTACTTGTCTGTTAATATTGTATATTTTGATTAATGAGATGAATTATTATAGTATTTTCTTTATCCAATACTCATAGTGCAAAAATATTGCTCCTTTACCTAACAATTTATATATACATATATGTAATAAAATTTCTTTGCTTCATGCAGCTTTATTATATAATTATCCCACACTTGATATTTGTTTCTTTTAGTTCACTATTTGATACTCTTATTTTATTTATTCAAATGACATGTACTATTTTATTTTTAAAAATAATAATAGTAATCTAAAATATTCTAATAAACTAATTATGTCATATCAATAATTTTCAAAACTTATTTTTAATAGTGTAAAAACATTCACACCTTTTACTCTTCCAACTAATATTTTTATTATTTTATTTTATTTTCATTAAGAACTAGGGGGATAAATAAGACAAGATGATTTGTTAATAGTTCGAGCTCATCAATTAAACGAGCCAACTCAACTTAATAAGTATAAGTATCTATGCACACATATCCATATTAACAAAGGATAGTTGTAGCCAAGTTGGAAAAGTTCTTGTTGCAAGGCATAGCAGGTGTGGGTTCAAGTTTCCATTCCAATAAATTTTGAATTTTCATTTTCAACGAGTGGCTGGCAGATTGCCGGTTAGGAACATATGCATGGCTTGAGGCAGGCATGCCATAGGTCAGCTAGTTTGGCGCATGCGCGTGGGGCGAGGTTGGGCGGGCTCGCTGCGGGTTGGGCGAGGCAGCTCCATTTCCAGCGGGCAAGCAGTGCGTGTTGGTCGAGCGCATGCGCACAGGTGGAACGGGCCAGGTGTTCAATATAATAAAATTTCACTCTTTTGTAAAGAAACTCTTAGTTATTTATTCAATTAGTAACAAAATGCTTATTTTTGAATTAAAATATTATTCAACTATTTATAACAAAATATTATGTTACATAAACAATTAGTAACTATACTTAATTAAATAAATAATATCATTATATTATGCATTGATGAAAAAAAAGTAAAATGCAACAAAATTGCCAATGTTTTAGTAACTAACTATTTCACTATGTTACAAAAAGCTATTTTAACTAATACACTTTTTTGTTACTAATATCATAATTTTGGTAATGATACATTTCATCGCCATAAGTCCAACATTCGTAACGAATCATAAATTTTGTTACTAAGACTTTTTGCAATAAGCTTTAGGGCACTAAACTTAAGTAACGAAAAATTCATTACCAATATTTTGGGTAATGAATTTTAGCATTATGGTAATGAATTATTCGTTATTAAAACTGTAATTTGTTGTAGTGCCATTTCAACACGTTGGTATCTCAAATATTAAATGAATATATATGTATATATGTAATTTTGTTATTTTTATATGGTCTTATATGTAGTTTCACTAATAAATTGAGGCTAATTAGGCCAACAACTAATAAGTATATAATAACTTTGATGCAATACTAGATACTAAAGATGAGGTATTGATCTTCTAATGAAGTATTATTATGCTGAAATTAGGTCATTTCTGTTATCCAATATCAATTTTACACATCTTAAGTATCATTCAATTTAAGTATTATATACTATTTTACATTGGTATAGCCATGAAGTTCTATTGTTTTGTACAATGTTGACTTCTAAATAAAGTATTTTACCACCTATAATGGTGTTTACCCTAGTAGTTGGTGTTCCCAACCATTTCAAAGCATGTGTATCCCAATCATTAAATGAAAAAAAATATGATTTTGTTTTTTTTGGATGGTATTATATGTAGTTTTACTAATACATTTGGACAAATCAGACCATATGAGTAATAAATATAGAATCACTTTAATGTAGTACTAGATGCTTAAGGTAGGTTATTGATCTTTTGAAGACAAGTATCCACCCACAAAAATGAAGTATTATTTTGCTGAAATAAGATATTACAATTCTGTTCTCCAGTATTAACTTTACAAACTTTAAATATCATTTAATTTAAGTACCTTAGACCTTTCTATGTTGGTATAGCCACAAAACTCTATTTTTTCTTGCAACATTGACTTCCAAATGAAGCATTTCATTACCTTCAATAGTGCTTTACACTAGTAGTTGGTGTTCCCAATCATTTCAATATGTACGTATCCTGACCATTAAATGAAAAAATATATATATAATTTTATTGTTTTCAGATGGTCTTATATGTAACTCCACAAATATATTAAGGCAAATTAGGCCATATGACAAATAAGTGTAGAATCCATTTAATGTTGTACTAGATGCCGAAGATGAGGAATTGATCTTCTAAAAATAAGTATTCACCTACAAAAATGAGTTATTATTTTTCTTGAAATGAAGTATTACATTTCTATTATCCAATATCAATTTTACACACTTTAAATGTTGTTCAACTTAAGCACTTTAGACCTTTATATGTTTGTTCAAACACAAAACTCTTTTTTCCTTATAGTGCTAACTTCCAAATGGAGCAATTTACCACGTATAATGGTGCTTTATGCTAGTAATTGGTGTTCCTTACCATTATATAATTACTCTGATGTAGTACTAGATGTTGAATATAAGGTATTAAATCATTGAAGTCGAGTATATATCTACAAAAATGAAGTATTACTTTGCTTAGATTAGATATTATCTTTATGATAAAATGAAAAATAAATTTAGACAATAGCTCTAACTATAAGTCCGCTCAATAGTTGAATATAATACTCGTTCTTGATTCTTTCCACACTAAAATAATAGTACAAAATGATCTATATTAGAAATCATACAATATAAATAATTTTATATAAATGCTCCAGTTAATAATATAGTACAGTACAAACACTTCAAGTTAACGTGTCCTTCAGACAAGAACAAACTTAGTAGCAATCATAAGCATGTGTACACAATCTAATTCTAATCCAACTTCTTTTAATTCTGTGTCTTCTCCACATCCACTTTTTCCAAATTAAAAAATAAAATTAGTCAAGATATTATTTAATAAATAATGACAAAAAGTAATACAAATATACATATGCAATAAAATGGTAAGCAAATAGGTTGTCATATCAATTTGCTCTAAATAGTAAGAAAATGACTTTTACTCAATAAACGCACAACACGCTTGCAAAGCATTCTATCATTTTACAATGCATTTTATCATCTGGTTATACCCTACAAATCCAACTCTTTAAATCCACAACATACAATTTTCATTGTCAATCATCTCAAAACTTCAATTGCTAGTAAAATGCAAATTGAACAAAATTATTGCAGTGTCAATGTAGGTACTAAATTGCACTAATGCAGTATTAATCATTGAATTTATAAGTATTATAATGTATAAATAAAGTATATTATAAAAGAAACATAACATATAATAATTATGTAATAATAGTAACACATTGGAAGTATACTGAAGAAATAATGTAATATTAATATAAAAATATAAAGAACTTACCAGTACATATAACTAATTTGCTTTGCAACTCCATTCCATTCATTTTTCTGGAAGACCATCATATCAGCAATGGTCATTTAAAAGGATATACACAATCGAACTATATTGCAAACATCATTATCAGTATTCAAAGTGCCATACATTTTCTAATGTGGAGTGATGTATTGCAATTGTGGATCTCAAAACTAATTCCAGACCATTTTTTTTTCAATTTGAGAGATTAACTCTATCCAACTCATATTTTCATAAATCGATGAGATATAGAGTTCCATATTATAGACACAACTTCCTAATAGCTAACTTTGACCATCTTGACCACTCAAAGACATTTTTACTAAGCTCAAATAGAAGAAAGCATACCTTTTACTTCCCATTATTCTTTGATATCACAGAAACTTCAACTGACAACAAAATTCGAAATATGAAACTACTCACTTGGGTTTCTTCCTATTGAAATAAGTTAACAATGACTAACAAAAAAAAATTACCTTAACTTGTTCGTGGGAGAAAGAAAGAACAAAAAGAGAGAAAGAGTGAAGTCAAAGCTAAAACAAAAAAAATGGAGAAAATTGTTGGACTAGTGCCCTGCAACTAATGAGATTTGCATGTAATGCTACTTTTTTTTAGACATCTTGATTGAATGATATTATATAAATGGTCCTCTTCATCTTATGCATTTTATAATATTCTTCATATGCATTTGGTTGAAATCGTAAAATAATACAAGACTACAAACTTGGTCATGCATATGATGGTGATCATAAAACAAGTTTCTATTATCATGGTTTTAAATGTTTCAAGTAATAGAATCTTAGAAATAGGGCATCTAAAATTCAGATACACTTGCACTAGAGATGCATACTTGAAGAAGTTGGATATTGCCCTATTTCATGGGCAATGTACGTACGAGACATGAATGTACATTAGTAGGTGCTTGTAAAAGAACAAGCTCATTCAAAACTCACTTGCAGAATCCAAAAGGTAACCAAAGTGGCTTGTTGGTAATGGAAAATTTTCTAGCTTATGATACTTTATAATTAGGAGTGTAAATGAATATTAAAAAATCTATTTACTATTCACATCCGAATTCAGTTATAGAACACATTATCCATATCTGTTTAAAGTGGATATTATCTATATTCGATTAATATATATTCAACTATAAATAGATATGAATAAGATAATTGTCTATCCGATACATTTAATATCCACTCCAAATAAATATCCATTTATATATTCGATTATCCATAATTTAATTAATCTATTATCCATATTCGATAAATAATATTTAAAAAATTATTATTATTATTATTATTATTATTATTATTATTATTATTATTATTATTATTATTATTATATATTCTAATTTTTCATTTATTTGAATATATAAATAATACTTAAAAACATTATCATATATAATACATTGTTATACATAATAAATTGTTTTTATTTTTTCAATATGAAATCTCATAACTTGTATATAAATGAATATAAGTATAAATTAGTAATTAAAGAATTAATTAAAAAAAATTAGTAGTTAAGGATTATGAAGAATTGATAGACAGTAGTAATAATAATCAAACATAATTAAATCAAGAAAAAAAATTAAAAATAAATATATGAACAATAAAATTAATCAATATGAAATTATTGTTGCTTGACTTTATAATTAATTTATATTGGTGTTATTTTATTAATATTAATTAATGATAAAGTCAATCATCAATTAGAAAAAAATAACTAAATCAAGAATAATTAATTTTTTTAATTCTAAACTAAAGTAGTAAACTTTTTCTTAATGAAATTTATTAGAAAAAAAATATGCATTTTCTTACAAGTTAATGGATTCAAATATTTGGATATTTATAAACGAATGTATCCTAATAATTGTAATCGAATATGGATATATCCAAATTTGATTAATATCCCACAAATACAAATTCGGATGTTATTAAAAAAATCAGTCGAATACAAATACGATATAGATATTATAAACTTAAACGGATAAAGACTATATCTGTACTATTTAATATCCGTTTATAGCCCTATTCATAATTAGTCATTTGACTTAAGGTTCCATAATAACCTTGTATTTAGGTCCTTATGCTTTGATTTTGTCCCAATCACTTAGCAAGTCGTCTAGACTTAGATTGGGCACAAGCTACTTATGAATGGAGATTGGTGAGTTCCAAAAATAGATTCATTTGCTCATTGTGAAGAACTAGTTGATCTGTTATGTATTTTATGATGACCGATTTTGAGAAATCCTTTCACAAGGTAGCGTGACAATTTAGATAAAGAGTTTTCCAAAGTTGAGGTCATAAATTAGAACTGTGTATCAAAAATAGATACATAGTTATCAAGGCTATTAAAGAATTAGTAAATGTCTTACTTTAGGCCTCTTTTGAGATATAGGAAAAAGAAAAACCGTATTTGCATGGTAATCTTAAGTGGAAAGACTCACACTAATTAATTCATCCAATTGGTTAGGCTGCATAGACTTATGCTACACATCAACTATGAAAAATGAGTACTCTTCAATTAATGGAGATTGATTAAAGAGTGATTAGTTTAAAGGGATTTAAGCTAATCAAAATATTTGATATTTAATAAATCGTAAAGAGTTGTAAGTCCATGTTTAATTGATTGATAAATCTAATGGGTCCTACATAAAAGCCTTTAGATGCTCTAGTGGGCTTGGAGATATTATCTAAAGATTAGATAATTAAATTGGTTCAAATCAGAAGAGACTAAGTGCCTAATTCGAAATTGATCATAATAGCTTGATTAATTTAAGAGAGTAAATTAATCATTGAATTTAAAGAGTTAAATTAGACTAATTAAAATAAAGTATTAATTTAATTAGGCCATGTGACAAGTTTAATTTGTCTTGCCAACTTACAGAGTTAAGTTGAATTAATTAAATTAAAAAGTTGATTTAATTGATATTAGAGAGTCTTATTTTTTTAGGGAAATATTTAAATGAAATGGTCCATTTAAAATGGGCAATTAAAAATTAATAGATTCAAATCCTACTTGGCACTTCGTGACATCATTTAGATCAATAGTGTGAATGGTACATTTAGAGAATCCTTGATGCACCCAATCACTTAATATAAAAGCCCAAGAAAGCCTTAGAGCGATTGGTCATTAGGGATATAAGTATCCCCTCATCTCTTTTTGGTGTGATCAAAAATTATATCTTTGAATCTTTCTAATATTTTCTCTTCCAATCTCCCTCTCTCTCCAACCATCCCATTTCTCTTTTATCTACTCTAGGAAAAAATAGAAAGATTAAAAATGATCTAAAGGTGTGTGGATGTTATTGGAGCCATCACACTTTGGGGTGCTTTGAAGTGAACAAAAAAGAGTCCAAGTTGAAGAAGAATTCTTCATTCTAGGTGGCAATTTTAATTTGCACCTCTGCTTGCTGCTATTTTGGACAGTTTTTAGGGTGTTTCTGGAATAAGTTGCTAATGCAAATTGAGGAAAAACAGTGGCTAAAAAATCAATCAAGGAAGGGTGTTGTGACCTATTGAAGAGTCATTTAGTTGCACTACCTCTGATTTGAAAGATCTTTTAAGGTAATTATTTCTTCCTTTAAATTCAACTTTTTGGCATAATATAAACTCTTGATTGATAATGAACCAAATTAAATTTATTTGATATAAAGGTTTAAATTCCATTGTGCCTTAGATCCTTGACTGATCGTCTCCTTCAAAAATAAGATATGGGATATTTTGGTCAAACCAAATAAGTGAGAAGTAAACTCAAAAGATAAAATTAAAATGGGGAATTAATACTATAAAAACAATGAGTGGGAATTGATTCATACCTTGAAAATAGGTATTGGTACCTTTTAAGGGATCCCCCCAAAAAAAATATGACAACTAATTAATATATATGCATTTCAATAATACATATATACACATATTATAAGAAAATGTATACTAATATATTTATATAACACTATATGTTTGTGAGTGTATCCATTAGCATGTACATGTATTATTATATATATGTGTGTGTGTGTGGGCGCATTATTTATTTGTCTAAAATTTAGATGTAATAGTTATAAATAATAAAAATTGTGTTTTATTATATTGAGAAAAAAATTGGGCAAGTATTAAATGAATAATTAGTGTTTCTGTTAAATTTTAAAACTTAAAAATAATAGAAACTTATTAATAAAAATGCTAATTATAATTATTTTTTGAGTTGTAGATGTAATACATATATATATATATATATGTTATATTGTAGAAATTAGTACATCAAAGAATATTTTGATCTAATGATTAATAAGTCATTCTGCGAGTAATAAATTAAGTGTTTGAATTTCAAGGTTGCAATTTGCAAAAGTCCAAATTAGCAACCGCTTCGTATCCATCACTAATTAGTAATAATAACAAAAAAGGAAAAAATGTGAAGAGAATTTTTGTGACTGACCTGAACGATTATTAAATAGATCACTAAACCCGTTCGTGACTAATTTTTGCTTATTTAATGCTTAATACCTTTTTTTTATATAGTGAGTATAAACATGTCGAAAAATCACTGGAATTGTTAACATGCTGATCCCAAAACCAACCAAGAAATATGAAATATCAGGTTACCTAGTACAGATACGCTTGTCCATCTTATCAACAAGAATAACTAAAAGCAAAGGTATCACAGGATGTCACTTTCCTCATGGATCCTATCGTTCAAAGATTTTAGTGCCAGACTTCTCCACTCCTTGAAATTGCAACATGCAGTGGGTAATATCAACTAAATTCATATTTAGCTTATCTTCACAAGAGGCCCTCAATTTTGTATTGCCCCTTATGAAATCATTTATCCAATCAATAGGAAGTTCTCCCTTAATAAACCTAATTTGCCGAGTATTTCAACCATAGGATTCTTTTAAAATCTGTGCGCATTCCTAAAGGCATTCTCACCAATCGCTCATGTTAGTACGTCAGTGTGCTAAGCATGCTAATATTTATTTCAAGTGGATAGTGGATACTACCTCAAAATAAGTCCTACGAACTTTTACAGCATGAACTTTACCAGAAAGGGGAAGAAAACTGCCACAGATACAAAAGGGCTATCCATATCTAATGTTCTAGATAAGTAAATCATATATGTCTCTCCTATACATAGCACACCTTAATAGAATACATGGGAGAAGGGCAATTACTGTGAATATCTATTCTGCAGGCAAGAAAATCAACCCATAAATCAATTGAAGAATCAAGAAATAGTTCATCCAGCAACCTTCTATGGTTTTGAGTTCTGACTCAACGTATATTTTGTGAGCTACAAACAAGACATTGAACAAAGTCATCTTAAAGATATAATAAAGTGCATCCTTCCATATATATTCACCACTTCCAGTTGTTTGGTGAATTAGGAATAAGGATTATAGGACTCAAGAATGTTTAAAGTGCTTACTGAGGCAACAAATTAGAGAATTAAACCATGCGCTGGAGCAGGCTTCGAAGAACGTTGCTCTCCTGAATCAGATGCTTTAGGAGACTCAGATAAATGAACCTGGGCAAAGTCATCCACCATTTTTCTTCTCTGTTCCTCTTCAACCATCACAACTTTCTCCTTTGTCTTTTGGCCAACTTCCCCAGCCGCCTTAGTCACTTTGTTAAAAGCACCTGTTACCCATGTAGTGCCCGTAAGAATATATCTGTTCTTCATGATGGCGGATCCAGCATTACTAACTGTTTGCTCGGCAGCAGCAAATGCAGATTTGGCTTTCTCAGAAACATGGAGTTTCTCATCTACTTCCCTCACTTTATCATTCACAATGGAAGTACCAATACTTATCTTCTCAGTCAATCCAATTTTTTTATCAAAAGAAGCAACTTTGGCACTTGCTGTGGAAGTTAATTGGTGCTTCTCATCAAAAGACTTGGCTTTGTTAACAGCATCTTTACCTAAGATAAAACCCTTTGCGAGCATGCTGCTCACTACATCCTCTGCCTTGTGGAAAGCAGATTCAGCACCCCCTCCAGCTTTCTTTTCCAATGGCTGCTAAATTTTAGGAAGCATTCAGGTAGGAAAACTCACTATAATTTAGTGAAAACAAAAAATATTAAAAGAATTCACTACCAGGACTGGTTCTGAAGCAGCAGGAGGAAGCTTGTAATCTGGGTCCAGATTAATGTCTACAGTCATGTCTACAATTGTTGCACCCTGAAATTGAAATGAAAAAACTCTAATAAATTAGAGTTGTATGATTGCTAAGTTCAAGAAATTTGTATAACAAAATTAATTGTTTCATAATTGTTCCACCCTAAAATTGGTATGAAAAAGTTCTGACACATTACAGTTGTATGATTGCTAAATTCAAGAAATTTGTATAACAATATTACTAGTTTCAAAATATATCACTTTACTTTTTTTGGTTACTTTCCACAGCACCTTGGACACTTCCTGAAGACAGTTTTGATTCAGATAGCAACAATCAAAGTGAAGATCTTTCACGACTTTGGACATTGAATCACAGGATATAATCTTTAGTTTAGAAGTTATTACCAAGAGATGAACTATATTTCATATTTACATATTAATTTATTTCCCAATTCTCATTGTTATTCTTCCTACAAGAACAAGAAATACAATCATCATAAGAAAATTTTACCAACACACTCTAGTTTCAGGGACAAACAGAACGCTGGGTTCAGAGATCTTAGGCATTCCATTGATATGTTACTTTAAAAGAAGATAAGAATACTAAGTAGAAGTTACAAAGAGGCATCATCTCACATTTGATAACAACAAAGGATGATAACAGAAAGCAAAGCAAATCGAAAGAGATCAAATCAAAAGAAAAAAGAGAAAATTTCAAAAAAATAAATTAAAAGACAAAGTAGTAGGAGTCGTACTATCAGAATGGTAGAAATTGACAAGATGATGAAACAAACAGAACTATGAAAAGGAATCCTGAAGACATGTGAAGCAGAATTAAGAAATAATGAGAGATAAAGAGAGAGAGTCACCGAAAGGAGAACTGCAGTCTCTGCTCCCTGTGCATCCTTGAAGGTAACAAATGCAAGTTGAGACCGTTCAGTATCACTACATAGGTATAGGACGTTAACAGTAAATATAAGCACGTGTACAGTCTGTAATACATACATACACACATAAATACATACATAGTAAAGGAAGGAAAAACATTAAACCAACTTAAAGTAACCTTTGCATCTCAACATATTCAATATCACCAGAAAAGGAGAAGAATTCTTTGACATCACGCTCAGATGCACCCAGAGAGAGATTGCTGACCTTGACAGTTTTTATCTAGGACATCAAAACAAGTAAATATCATTGGGTCAATCTCTTTTTTTCTTTTTCAAGAAATGTGTGTGACTTCCAGATCAGGGAATATTAATCTACAAGAACCGATGCCTGCCCACATTATATGTGAGACTGGCACTGAAGTCACCCATTTCCAACTGCAATTACAATTTTAATACCTTTTTATGGCAGATTTTTCATATCATAAGCATTATTTAATCATCAAAAAGGACAATTCGGCAATCATGGAGGGGAATCATCCCCCTGCATACCTTTAATACAAATTCTGCAACAATGACTTGATTATTCAAAGATATCTATCCATAATCCTGTATCTAGTATTTATCATGTACACTTGGTTTTATGTCATCCACAAATTCAAGCAGTTCCATTTTGAACTTTCATATACAAATATGAGTCGTGAACCATTTATAAGCATCTTATTACCAACCCCATTTTCATGGAACATTTTACTCCAGCATATTTGCGATAGAGAGCTACAGTCTTCATGCACTAATAACAATGCTATCTGATCTTCTGATGATAATTGACAAATCATATTATGAACAACGCAAGATGTTGTGAAATCATGGTACTTTTCGAAATTTGAAAGTTAAAGAAATTTTAAAGGAACTAATTTCACGGGTCTAACAACATGTGATTACACTATTTTGTTCAAGATAATATATTCTAAAATAAAAACTAAGTGTTTTCAATCTATGAAGTCCAAAAATCATCTGGACTGTGTAGGTGAGTACCAAATGATGGGTTTATTGAATTTCTAACTAGAAAATAACAAGGCCAGGGAAAATGACCATGCAGCGCCTCTGCTTTTTCTTCATTTCACGAGGTAATATGGAGTCCCGGGATTCTTACAAAGTACAGAGCATTCATATTGAGGTCCAGCTCAATGTAAAGAAAGTTTATAGCATGAAAACATATTCCTAAACTCCTGTATATTTTTGCATTCAAGTTTTATAAGCAAATTGTTAACATTATCAACCAAATGACATGGTTTCATTCAAGGTTTCAAGAATCTAAAAGGAATGCATGAAAGTATTTGCAACATAGATTGTTCTAAGTCTAACAAAGTTGACATAATTTGCTTAAACCCTGGGAATGAAGATAACAGAGCAGACTCAAATGAAGAGCATACTCATCAATGAAGGTTTCAAAAGGTAAGGACAACGATAACTTTACCATTGATCTTATATGGTACAAGTTGACAGCAATGACTCTTATTATTGACCTTAAATGTTACAACTTCTGTCAAATGAAAGTAATTTAACTTTCCTGCTATTGAGAAACCAAGCTTAAATCTATACATAACCCATTATTGAAACCGTAAACAAGACAAAATTAGGGGATATAATTAAACAGCTGTCATCTAAAGAAAACAACTGAAATTGCAGGCATTCATGATTCTTAATACTCCTTAATGGGACAACATATAAGGAAAAATAAGAGAATGGGTTTTGATGGGCATTAACAGGAGTGCAAAAGGATCAAGTTCAAGTTGGGCTTTGAAAAATTTTCAAGCTTGGGCTCAAGTTCCTCTAGAAGATTTCAAATTTTTTCCTTGGATAATTCTCTCACAACACCACGTAAGTCTGTCTCATGAATAATAACCTGCATTCATAATTTCATACAAAGAATTGTCTTTCATTCCCATATAATTGTCTTGTCATATCATGACAATTAATGATGCTCTGAAGTTTTCTACTTTTATTTCCAACTAAATACACATTCCTCTGAAATCCTTACATCCAAACATGTAATTTTCAATAAGCTGCTACATTCCCTATTTAGGGAAAGGAAAAGATAAACTTAACATTTTAGTCAATTCCATGTTCCAAACAAGCAAATCAAATTGCTTGTGCCTGAGTTGGCTAGTTTGGAGTTGATAAAGGCAACTACTCCAAAATAATGATTATGTGTTGCTGACCAAATGGAGCAAGTTGCAAGAGATTAAAAAATTTTATTGAGCGGCGGCTTGTGTCATTAGAAAAACAAATAATCATATTTTAGATTCCAACAATAAGCAACTTCTTTCTTTGCCAGTCCTTCCATACCACAAAAAGTACAACTGCACATATTATTTAATCCCTAAAAAGCATAGGTATCTCAAGATTCACTCCATCTCAGAAGTGATTCCCTTGCAGGGTGCTTGACTAAAACTACAGCTGTGAAAAAATATTCGGAAAGAAGATGAAAGAGAATAAAAGTGAAGTTTTTTTTTCATCTCCTTGTCTCCATGAGCAGGTTTCCCGTATTATCCCTCTTCAACGTGCCCATCAGCGGCATCTGAACGAAAGTCTCAATTCCATATTCGACAACTAAAAGTTGGAGAAGAAATGGGCAAGGAGGGCTATAGCGGTGAATTCACCAAAGTGTTCTGGCACTCCTATTCAGTTTTCTTTATTTCTGTATTTTCTTCAGGGTCGTCTCATTAATGCATTGGTGCCATTTGGATAAAACTACAGCACTATGATAATGGTATATAGACTAAAGGAGAATATATCGCATTTTTAAAGGCATACTCTGATCCTATAAGTTCTTGGATTCCTTGCAGGTGTAAGGCAGTATCAGTGGATGGATATTTCACTTCACATAACCCCAACCATATTTATCTAACACAATGACAATCACATTAAATGGCCTGAGAAGAGAAAAGGAATATTTACATTCACAGAGCACTTCACTTATATCAAAACCCACATTACAATTTACAAATGCGCAAACAATCCACCAGAACTAGCAAGAATATCAAACAGATCAACAGATTCCACACCAATCCAATGGAAAGAGCAACAAAAACACACAACATAATTAAAATAGAAATTTAAAACCCCAATTTTTCATTCCACAGAAAGTAAGCAACAAAAAAAACAAGACGAAGCTGATGCAATTATACTCACCGACATGGAGCGGCAGTTTCAAGAAGTAAATAGGAAAACGAGAATGTGGATACTGAATTGAAACTTAAAAAGGGTTTAGAAGCCGCGGCAATAGATGAAGGCCGTTGACGGGGCTATAGAATATGCAACGCTGAATCCAAAATTGAAGAAATGGAATTTATGAATTTTTTTTATTACAGGCCAACACGCGGTTCGAATTGCTAGTGTGGGGCCTGGCTTGTTTATTGGTTCCTTCTTAATTGACGTGACATGCGCGTATCATCCTCGTCGCTATGTGGGGTTGTGGACTCACGTTCTAACGTTGCCCTTTTCAAGCTAGAGCGTATAAACACGTTATTCCATGATAATTATCCATGCGATGGGATGACCATTGATATTGTCTCTAATAAGTCCTATTTTGATGTGGATATTTCAGTAGTTGAGTTCATAACAGAATTGAAGCTGTACGTTTAGTAGTATTTAAAAGTATATATTTGTCCAACAACATAGTAAATCAATTCGGAGTCAACGGTGTTTTCAATTTAAACTTTTTAAGTTAATTCAATTACATAAAATTATTTATTTTTCTTAAATGGAATAGATAGTATAGTTTTAATGAGGAGCCCAAAATTTTCTACGATACTATTTATAAATGCGTGAAATTCGAACAATTTTATATTTTATGTATAGTATACTTATTCTACGATTGTATTATAAGAATAAAAAGGTCAAATTATATATGCTTTTTATAATTTTGCCCTTTGTCCATGTTTTGTGTAATTATTTTTGTTAGCTGGTGGAGGAATTTTCCACATTTGTCAATAATACGAAAATTATATACATTAAGGATGTTATGTTTCAAAAGATATTCATTTTATAGGAAAAGTTGATGAGATCCTGGCTCAGTGTGTTTGTTGATATTTGATGAAGTTCTAGCAATATATAGGCTTCTATGCATGACGTGTATAAGATTTCTTTTTCATTTTCATCTTTTAAAATATAGAACCACCAAAATTTTGACAATTGGCCAGATGCTTTTTTTTTTTTTCAATATATGGTTGGATGATTTTATTTTTTCCTTTTCTTAAATAGTAATAGAAACCATAGTTTTCTTGAATTTAAACAAAAATCCTACAGGCTATGAAAATTTTCATCAGGTGGGTAGAACATCTGGAACTTAAACCCATATGAAATTTTTTGTGCCCATACCGTACTTTAGCTCAGTAGGCTCTACCTCCTATCCAAAGTAGAGCCCTAAGATTAGACGTAGGACTTAAAAAGACACCTAGAAACACTTTACATTCACTCATTCTAAATAATGCTTACATCCTCTGTCTTACCACGGCTACTAGTAGCCAATCACAAAATCTTGATTATCTTCTTTCTCTAATGAATAGGAAGCCTACTTTAAAATTGTCCACTTTGAAGAAATAATTGAGAGGAGGTCAAGCATGAATTTCAAAAATTCAACTAGAGCATAGGAAGCTAAGCATTAAATTACATTAAAAATCTCCTCAAAAGGATCATCTTGTACTTCATGAATGGATTTGTCTAGGAAACCAAACCTTTGCCTAGCACTCCTTTTGTAGAGGATGTTGGCTTCAAGTGTGATCCAAATCACACTCCTTGGACTCTTCTAGTATTTCACTCCAAAAAGGAACAATTCCTCTAATGGAAATTGCCAATGCATTGGCAATAGAAAGGCACCACACCAATTAGAAGAATAAGTGGTCATCCTCCCAAGGTATCCACACTCTAAGTGATCTTCACACCTTGAAAAAGATAGCTACAGGAAATGTTCAAAGTATGGAGGAAGAAAGAGGTGCCAGAGAGTATTAGAAGGGAGAAAAAGACTAGAAGAGAAGATGTTTTGGAGTTAATAATTTTGCCAACATGGCCATATGATAAGGGAGAGGAGGTAACCACTAGCGAGTATATTTAGACAAAATTTAGTACAATGTGACTCACATATACATGCGCCTATATGTATTATGATCACATCTTCCATCACCATAGAATATCCTCTGAAATGGAATTTAGGGGGTCAAATTGAGGTGTTGTAGTGTGCACCCATCATACTAAATACTCTCTTGTGTGTTACACTTCCCACCTAATGGAATCTTATATATATGCACTATATATATAAGACTCACATGTTCCATCTTATAGAATATTTATACATATAATGTGTGGGTATATATATATGTAAGGATCACATTTTCAGCCCCATGGAAATGATTCCATTGGTCCACCTTGGCATGGTTGTGATTCTATAACACTAGATCATTCTCCTCTAGTCTTGATGGTCCATAAATTGGTCCTAATTAAAATTTAATTTTAATGCTAATTTATGGTCCATCAATCTGTCTCTACAAATTTTTCTCTTAATCAAATAATCACATTATTTAATTAATCAAATCGGCATTAATTAAATAATAAAATTATTTAATTGAATTAATTTAGCACCTTAAATTAATCAAGCCAATTAATTTCTTCTTCTATATCTGACTTGTTGGATAGCATTCTCTAACAATTAGATAATATCTGTTGTAAAGACACTTTGAATTTTGTGTGTGGCCCATTGGGTTCACCAATTAATTAAATATGGGACCACAATTCATTGTGATTTAATTGTGAATAATAATATTATTATTCCAATCAATTAAATTCATTTAATTGACCACTCTTGAACTAATCCTTATTAATTAAAGAGTATTCAATCTCCATTATTGATATTTAGCCACAAGCCCATGGATCCCAATCAACAGTGAAATCAATTTATGTGAACCATCTCGCTTACTAGCATTATACAAATATGATCCTTCCATTTGCTATTTCTTGGTTGAGGCCTAAGGTCAAGATATTCATTGAAACCCTAATAACCTCAATAATTATGCATCTATCCTTGATGATCGATTCTTTTGCGAGCTCAGCTATGAAAACTCTTTTCCAAATTGTCGCAATGCATTGCGCAAGGTCTTCTTGAATCGAATATCATAGAAACTATAGGCAATCAACTCATTCAACAAGATGAGCAAATTGAATTTTTTGTTGGTCCTCACAAACCTCCATATACAAGTAACTCATGTCCAAAACATACGCCTATGACCTACTAAGTTATTGGTGCATGAATTAAAGCATAAGTCCAGCATACAAAATTACCATGGAACCTCAAGTCAAAAGACTAATAATATGCACTATCGTAAGCTTAGAGAATCTTCCTTTCCAACATGCTACTTCTGCTACCTAGAGGATTTCTCTACGTCGAGTTCTTAGTGAACTTGTTGTCTAGCAAGCACTTACTAACATGTATCGATATGCACTAAATCGTACACCCATGAAATATGGCATCATCTAACACCTTTTGAACATACATCACTAATGTAAGTTTATCAGAATCTTTGATACCCTTATCTCATAGATTCTACGACCTAGAGTTATTTCAAGATCACAACCATAGAGACAGTTTTATGATGTAGCCAACCATTGACCTATGTTATGTCCTATAGTCATGCGTGACCTTGTAGGCTTCGACCAATGTATAACAAAGAAGCATAAGGTGTAGAAGGCCAACAAAGTAATTATATTGATCAAATAAGAATGTATTATAAGAGCAATTATCTACCAATCTAATTGGCTTGCTAAGCACTACTCTAATACACTATGAGACCAAGTTCAAAGTAGTTGTTGTATATATTTCAAATCAAAGTTAGTGATAAACCAAAAAAAGAAAAAAAAAAGGTAATTAGGTCAAAGGAGAGAGCTCAAAAATTTTAAAAATATATATAAACAATTTGCCATGGCATGCACCAATCAAAAAATAGCCATTATTGTTGTTAAAGCTTCCTATACAAACCTATGTTGTGCACTACTATCTCTTTTGTCTCCACCCAACTGTTAAACCTACAATACGTTGCTATTGTATTTTCTACTTGATGCTGCAAAGAGCTTATCGGTCCGGAACTCCGGTGGATTAGAATGATATT
>JACGDI010000193.1:267318-304220 GCA_014898725.1 Jacaranda copaia
TGAATCTTCTGAATCTGGGCCTGTGGAGCCTACTGGATTATACCGTTTCACATTAGACCTCGTGGGCTGTCTTATTTGTAGAAAGGCCTATTGGGCCGTTGGGCTATCCCATATCACTACTAATTCTAGAAGTTGTGACCACACTACTCTGAAATCTTATGTAATATGTTTACCAGAATGAGTCTGGTTGTCAGTGCTTGCAGTCCATTGTTGCTACATTAAATTACTAATTTATTTGATGGCTAATCTGTATAACTATACAACTTGTATTGTTTTATAGCTCTCTATGTCATTTGGACTTATCGTTTGTCTTGTTCATTTTGTTTTCTTTCCTAATAAGATCATGCAAGCCTTATGGGGTTACGTATACTTGTACATATTATATGTAATTTTGGCTGTTGTAGCTAGATAGTATGGAAACGCTAAAACCATTTTTGTGATATAGTATGCCTTGAAGGCATCGTTTTGTATGTGATATTGTTGTACAAGTTTGACTACTAGTGATCAATGTGAAGTTTAGGACTTTTTCCTTCATTATGCTGTCTTCTTTCACATACTCTCTTTGAGGAATGATTGTTGGGTTACTAGCCCCCTAACATCAACTTCTCGTACAGTAGCCACACTAAATAATTACATGTGTGTTCTTGAACTTTCTCCCTCTCTTTCTATATATCTCTTCTCTTTCTCTTCTCTTTCGTTATCTTTTTCTTCAATGTAGGTTTCCTGAAAAAATAGAGTTGGATTAAAACTATAACTATGACATATGGAATAGAAAAATGGAGCTGGTGGTAGCCTTAGGACTTACAATGTGGATGGAAAGAAGGTTGTTGTTAATATAGATTAGAATTTTCAGATTGGATTAGATGAGTTTTAGCTATTAGGTTGTAATTTTTTATACCTATTTAGTTGTAGGGCTTTTATTAATATGATCATTACCTTATTTTTAAGTATTTTTTAAAGGCTTCAATTAATTACAAGGGCTTTGTATTTTTTAAAGGCTCCAATTAATTACAAGGGCTTTATTATTATTATTATTATTATTATTATTATTATTATTATTATTATTATTATTATTATTATTATTATTATTACAGACTTCTCTTTGTTTCTGAGTTGGGTATCTTCAATTTTAGTTTTTTTAATAATTAATTTTTTATAAGTTTACCAATATTTCTATATTAGTTTTTATACATTTAGTTCAATAAAGAGTTGTCTTATTTTTATTTTAAAAAAAGCTATGGTAAAAAAATTTTTGTTGACATTTTTTTTAAGATATTAACAAGACACCTTGATTTATGAGGAAACAATTTTTGTTTAGCCGTTAGATTTGGCATAACTACTATTAAAAAGTTCAACTAAAATGGACACCATAACCGCAATAATAGCTGTGAAAGATATTCTAGTAATTATGATTGTCTTGTGCATTTTTCTATATGGAATGAGTCTTTCTTGTTCAGCCTCATTGAGCTTGCCATAAGGATTGAGGTTGACCATTATATGGTGATCTTTCAACTTCTTAGCTAAGTTTCGGTTGGAGAATAAAGTTAATTAGTTATCAGGAGATGGTGAAATGGATATTATGTTCTAATTTAACTTGTTACTCAATTACTTTGGTAACTAAAGATATGAAAAAAGAATTGGAGGTAATTGAAAAATTAATTGTAAATAAGTATGTTTCAATAAAAGTGTTGTAAAATAAACATGGATTTTAGAGATATAAATATTGTTACAAAATAGATTTGTTGTAATACAATTTGTATGCATTAATCTCAAAGTATATTTCTGTCAAGGATTGCATTGCACAAATTATCTAACAATGGAATTGCATAAGTAAATTATACAAGAACATACTTTGTTTTAGTTTAAAATATAAAAATAAAAGTTAACAAATTAAAATTTTCATTAATGAAACTAATATTAGTCAAAATAAATAATCATCGAAAGGAACTAAAATATTGTTCAACTAAAAGCCAAATAAAATAAGAAGCAAAGCATAAGTACACTATATTGTTCAATAAAACGACCTATCATTTGCACAACCTACGTTGTAAGAAAAATTAAGCAATAATATAATTAAGTACCTATGACAAGTTGAGATAGCCAAAAGTCATTATTGTTTTTTATATAATTGAAGTGGCCATCTATATTATGAGTCACAGACTTATTGTTGAAAATAGTGCAAGAAACAAACCATAGAGCTTGGTTTGCCATTGATGCTGGTAACTCCATTTTAGTTGGGTAAGGCTATTAAGGTTAGTTTAGACCAAGCTGAGAGGTGAAATACATCTCTTGGAAAGACTGGGATGTTAGAATTGCTTTGGCTTGTGAGGATTGCATATTAGTAGCTTCTTAGAAAGGACACTCATCACCAACAATGTGTGAGTTTTGTCCTTTATGATTTTGTCCTTTCGTTGCTCTCTCTAAAAATTGAGAGTGACATGCATTAAGAGAAACACAAGATATTTAAGAATAATTTAAATATCATATGCTTCAATTGATTGCAAATTATAGACTATAAAATGCAATAGTAAGTATAAAAGCTAAAACAATGAACTTTTCTAATTCGAAGTTTTAGCTTTTCCTTGTCTTTTTTTTTTTAAAACTTATATCATCATAATGACTATTGTGGATGTCAATGATTTCTCTTGATCAAACAATTAAGGGATCAGATGCAAGAATTTGAGCAATTTTACCACTACCTCTGCCAATATATAAGCCATCACAAGCATTCTTCTCATTCAAATTCAAGCTTAGAAACAAAGTATTAATTTTTTTCATAGCATTTTCAAAATGATCGATCAAGAAGTCCGTAACTTCTACATAGGCTTTAATTTGCATGCCAAAATCATGCGTTGGCTTTTCTATATAATTCACAAACGTCATATCTAATACATAAGTATTGTCACCTTTTCTACTTGCTCTCCTATTTGGTTTAATAAACAATCCATTTTTTGTGATCATATTCCATCACTTTTTAATGTACCTCCCATGTATAACATATTGGTTACTTGGATAAAGTTTCTTAAAGCATGTTTGGACAATATACCTAAAGTTTCAACTTTATGACAGCTACACTTTATTTGTGATATGTTATGATCATACTCCACCACTCTAATCCTTGAGTTTGCATAATATATATGACATCAATTTAAAGTGTCTCAATGAAGAGGCTATAGAACTCATATTCAAATTGATCTTTATTCTCAATTTTAAAAAGATGGAAAATATTGTAAGTATAGATATTAGCAACTTGTTTTAGTAATAGGTCATGACATAAGGCTAGTGCAGACTGATTATGACAAGAATAACTATTTTTTTCCTTTTCTTATTCTCTCATATTGTTGAAAACCTTTTCATAACCCTAGACACAATTAAGCACAATAAAAGTATTATTTCCAATTTGCTTTTTGTAATGTTGGTGCTCTTATTCCTAAATTTTGCCATGATCCCTACATTTAATATTTGTATGGTGAATAAATTAGCCTTGTCGCAAGCTACTATCCACTATTGTTTTACAATGTCACATCAAATACTTATTTAGAGTCACAATAATTAATTCACTTTGTCCATAAATGTTTAGAATGCTGAATTTTGGTTTAGACTTTTAAAATGTGATGGAGCATTGGTTGATGAGCTATTAGCACAATATATGATGTGCAAAACAAAATAGTGTGAGTATGGCATCCATAATTGTTTGCCACTAATTCATAATGCATTATGATTGTGAATTGTCTATAGACTCAAGAAAAGTATGAAATAACCACTTAAAGGAACTTTGAGTTTAATTCAACAAGAGATAAATCCCAAAAAAGAAATTATCCTTATGATTATTATGCTCGCGAAAAGAATACATATCAATTTATACTTGTTTGATAAGTATATGGTGTCGAGTCTAGGTATGTCTCCAAAACTTTCATAATCACTTGAGCATGGAGAGTCACTAAAGAGCATATTCATCAATGTGGTATCATTATCCATTTCCATATCCCAATAGAAATTAGCTCCATTAATAGACTTAATTTTGAAATGTTGGACTAATCCAATGGCATCCCCACATCAACTTTTTTTCTTTTTTTTTTTCTAGAGTAAATTGAATCAAATATCTCTCATCGAGTAAAGCCTCCATTGGGCTAAATTTTTCATGAAATCAAAGGATTTAGTGACCCCAATCAAGGTTACACCATTATATATATTGAAGAACACTCTTTGCTCATTCATCATGTTCTATGATATTTACAGTAAATATAGAAGTACATAATTCATGATTATATCCCTTCTCGAACACATTTATCATCCTTGGTTCACCATTACTTTGAGATTCCCTTAATTTTGCACCATGACCACATGTAGTTGTTGTCATTTGGTACTTTGGTATTATTTTGATAGAAATAAGTGTTGATGCATTGTTATGTCATGATGACATAAATTTACCTCTCCATGTTTATCCATACCATTCAAGTCTAAGAAAAAATAAAAGAACAACAATGCATCAACACTTATTTACCATTTCTAATATTAAAAAAAGATTCAACTATAACAATTATATACATGAAAAATTATACGCTTCAAGTCGTATATCTAAATCTTATTCCATTTTGTGATTAATGGTCTAGTTACTAGACAAAAGTAACAATTTATATTGAATGTTTCTAGTTAAGCTAGATTCATGTTATTTTAATTTTAAGTTAGCATATAATCATTTTTATTCAATTATATTTTTGCTGAAATATTATTTTTATGCATTTAACTCATTATTCATAAAATATGTACTAAAAAAGTTGAAAGATAATATACATCCAAAAATATTATTCTAAAATTGTTAGCAGCCCAATGTTTCTTTCATTAGTATTGAAGGGCACACGAATTTAGCTAGCCAATCTAGTGTTTCTTCAATATTGCAAGACTCAAAAATTTTGATAGGCATTAGTATTGTAAAATAAGTCTCTAAGGGTTAAAAAGTAAATAAGTGGCTAGGTTAATTGAATAAATAAATAATAAGGGGGTCAATGAGCCTAATGATTTATATTAAGCTAGATGGGCCCCCAAATCCTAGTAGGCCAAAGCCTATCAAAGACTTAATCAATATTAATATCAACTTCCAAAACTACAAGATACCAAAGTAATCATTTTCAAAACTTGAGCTTTGACTCCACACAAGTGCATTCTAGGAGTAGAAGCCCAACATCACATTGATTTCTAGAAAAAACCCTAACTCCATTTTCATACAACATCATCTTGGGTGCCATATGTGGGAAACTCCATTCTAATGTATAGAACACTAAAGATATAGACAAGGTGCAAAGCTCGAGACTCCAATGTCCTAGTGGAACATTAAGGTAAGAATGTGTAAAGCAATCAACCTAACGTGGAGTGCCATCCTAAAGCTAAGCAAGCACCCAACGCAAACACATCTCTAAAAGAGGCACTAGAGCCATAGACTTTACTCCTTAGATGACCAATGTTCAAATAACTTAAAAAGAACTATTGGAACTAGCAGAAAATGCCTCCTCATGAACTACGACCAAAGAAGTAAACTAGTACACTAATGAACACTATCAGTAGGAGCAACCTCAATCCTCTTATCAAAGCTAAGAAGTAACTCCATCCCTAAAGAGAATAGTATGCAAAATGAATAAAGAACAAGGAAGTACCTCTTCACTACCTCAATAAGTTGTTATACAATATTTCCTTTGGGCTAATTAATCACAGTGATTGCCTACTGCAATTAGAATTCCAATTCATTCTACTTAAAAGGTACAAGAGTTGATTACCTTTCCTTAGCCATCACTATCCCCGGGTGCAATTCCAAGCCATCTTGGTAGAACCACTCCTTTATAGCATAAAGATCACCAATCTTCTACAATTAGACAAAATAATTGACCGCCAAGAACATATGGACAACTTGTTGATACGAATGAAACTCTACGACCTAAGCAAACTTACTTACTACAAGGTGTTCTGCACCACACTTGCTAAACACTTTTTGACCCAGTTCAATCATATGTTGGCAAGATCCATTATTAGTTGGGAGTAGCTAGCTTAGCAATTCCTCTATAATATTTCTATCAATCAAAAGTACCTATACGATGGTTTAGCTATTTAATATCAAGCAAAAAGATGGAGAAACTTTGAGGGACTATATCAACTATTTTTTCCAAGTGATTCATGAGATTTAACATATTAGCCAGGAGCTCTTACCTAGAATTATTCAACAAAACTTGAAGTATTAGAAATTTGGACAATCTATAATGGAGAAGTTACCTGGCACCTTGGAGAGATTCCTTATCTAAGCAACAAACTATATCTAAATTGAGGAAGCGATAGCCCCATGAGATGTTAATAAGCACAAAAAATGAGAAGAAGAAAGCAACACCAATAAGAAGCTAAATGACCGCTAGCATAGCCTTTTTGGATTGTTCTCTAGATACACCTCTTTAAATATCTCAAAGGCAAATATATTGGTCATTACTGAATAGCATAACTTAATTTAGCTGCCCTTGAAGATGGTAGACAGCCATAAGAGATAGAAGTCCAAGATGTGGCACTATTTCCATTACGATTGAGGATATACTATTGAGACATGCTATAATTCAAAAGATAAGATAGAAAAAGTTGATCCAACATAAGTACCTAAAAGAATGTATGTTTTAGAGGAAAGACATTCCTAAGAAGCATCCTAAACTAGGAAATGAAAAAGATTATTGGTGCTTATTTGGCAAATAATAAAAGTTTAAAAAAAGGTAGCGCTACCATGAGACTGATAACTTGCCCATTACTAGAGTCATCTAGTTATCTCAGGAGAACCTCTAGGAATTAATTTCTCTAATGAAAAAGAAAAAGTGCTCACAAAAATAGCCACGCAAGCACAAGCCCATATCTTGGAGCCAACTCTATTTATGTAAGAAGTGCACCCTATGGTTCCCAATATTATCTTTGGTGAACAATATATGGAGATGTGGTGAGGCAAACATAATGACACACTCCCTTGCCAATGTTTGAGTAAAGAAAATATTAACAGATAGTGAATGTTTAGCATACATCATCTTCCATGATGCCTTCCTCCAGCTTGGTGTAGATAATAATTAATTTTAGAAGATCAACATCACTTAGTAGAATTTTTCGATAAGATCGTAGAAACACCCAAAGAAATCCCACTTCCTCTTTCCTTGGCATTCATCTCTAAATGATCATAAAGATGGTAAAGCTTTTGATAGTCAAAGCCCCATACACCTATAATATTATTCTTGGGAAGTCCACATTAAACATGTTCCAAGCAGTAGTGTCAACCTATAATATGAAGAAGAAGCTCCATACTCCCAATGGAATAAGATAAGCAATTGAAAACCAACACTAATAGGAAGTGCCATGCAAACATCTTGAAAGGAGTGAGGTTTCTTGTTGCTAACCTAGACACTCTTAGGGGACGGCGTAAGAGCATCTCTAGAGATAAAGGCAAAAAGCCTGCTCTTGAGATTAACACTATAGCAACACCGCTACAAGATGTCAACCCTCAAAGGGCGAAGTCTGATAGAGAGAGGTCGTAGCTAAAGAAAACCTTGAGATAGAGAAAACCATCATTTTCAACTCAATTGGCACTATAGAAGTGGGGGAAGTTTGCAACCTCAATATGGACTCGCCTTGAGATGTAATAGACTTTCTTTTATAATAAGTTTGTTCATTGTAGTAGATTAGATTTTATTTGATGTTTGAATTTCATTTCTAATAACTTAGGCAAGTTTTCTACTTCTCATGAATTAAAGCTTGTCAAACTTTGGAAGACAACAATCATTCTTCTACAAGTTCCATAAAACTTTCAAATATTTTTCTAAATGCTTGTTTTATGTTATTAACTATACTTATTTGCAAGAATAAAAAATTCATGGTAAGACCTAAAGTGGCATGCACAAAAACAAAACAAGTAAATAGCAATGAACAATAAGAGAACTACAATAACTCTATGGGAGACCTTGAGAGGCTCTCTCTATGAAACAACAAAAACTACTATAAGACCTGCAAAGGACGTGTGATAGACAAAGACTATTATAAGCCCTCACACAAAAAATAAGGACCACTATAAGACCACTAAAAAGGCGTGCAACAACAAAAGAGCATCATAAGACCTCCAAGGGAGCATGGCAAGCACAAAAGACCAATAAAAGTCCCCCAAGAGGATGTGTGGCGAACAAAAAAGACCACTATAAGACCCTATAGAGGACATGTGGTAAACCAATTAAGACCTCAACAAAACGTATGGCAAACTAATAAAAGACTACTATAAGACCACCGATGGGGGTGCAGTTGTTGTCACCACCATAAAACCCCCAAAGGGTTATGGAGTACAATCAACATGTAGATATCAACACTACTGCAAAACTTCTAAGGGGACTCGGACCATGTTTTCTTGCAATAAAGTTTAAAATAGCAGATAACAAGGAAAAAAAGCACTAAAAAAAAATAAAACATGACAAGGTGCAAATAGTGTAAAATAATTTTAAAAAATCATAAGTTGTGCAATCATTAAATCAATCAAGTGCAAAAAAAGCACAAAATGCTACTCAAACCTCCATAACAAAAATATAAAGTCAAATAGTATTGAAGTAAGCAAATAGCAAAGAAAGTTCGACTTACACTTGGTGATCAAAAACAAAAAATGACACACTGCTAGAAAAAGCACAAACAAAGTCATCATCAACTAAGGAATAGACTAAACCCTAATCTAACTCTTACTCAACCTATTATGAAGTTTTGATAGTCAAATCTTCCTCAATGGCCCCAAAGCCATCTTTCAATGAGCTTGCAAAAATTTATCTTATTGAAATACCCCTCACCTCAAGAGGGATCACAAAAATCACACCTACTATAAGATCTCTTAAAAGGGCTTGTAACAAGATACCTTAATAGTAAATCCTAAGTGCAACCTATGGTAAAACCCTAAGTGCACGAAGGGAAATCTTTGCGATAAGACCCTCAAGAGGGGATCGCAAAGGAATATCTCCATGACTCCAAGGAGGTTCACAAAAAATGTTTTGGCATAAGACCTTAAGGAACTCATAGAAAAACACCTACATAAAAGAACCAAAAAGCCGCTTGAAATTATGCGATTTAGTAGAAGACCTCAAGGGATCCTTAGAGAAATACCTCTATAAGAAACCCTAAAGGGCTTAGGAACAACTTAATTACACCAACAGTCCTGAGGGATCTATGGATCATAAATATCTTAGAAAAATTCTAAGATATTCTCTGAATATAAAGCTCCTCTGATAATGCTAAGAGATCTCCCAAGCATGAAGCTTCATCAAAAATTTAAGGCATTCACAGAGTGTAAAACTTTGCTCTAAGCCCTAAAAGGCCACAGAAGTATTGCCCAAATAAAATTGCCTAATGGACGAACACAAAGACAATCTCCACCGAATCTACTACATTGCGCTTCAGTGTGTTGCTCTCATTTCTTGTCAAAGAAACCTCAAGACAAGTCAACTCATAGTAGCTCAATGAGTACTAAAAGAGTTAAATGAAAAAAAAAAAGGATAGAGAGCAAATAATACCCGAAAAAGCCCAAGTGATTCATGGAGTGCAAACTTAATCCCTGGAGAAAAAATCTTCATAAAAAATTTTAAGTCATACATAGAGTGTAGAGTCTATATAAGATCTTAAGCAATCTTTGGAGTGTGAAGCTCCAACAAAGATTTTGGATGTTTGTAGAGTGCAAAATTCATCAAAGATCCTAGGAATTCTCCGAAACATAAAGCTCCCCTAAGAAGTCCAATTTATTTGTGGAGCACGAAATCTCACACGAGAATCTACATGATCCCCAAATCTAATTTTCATGCAATATCAAATAGAGATACTTATGAACAATGCAAAAATACTCAACAAAACTGCACAAGTAAAGTACATGTGCTTGAGGTAATTCAAAGCAAAAATTTTGCTTGAAAATACCAATATGATACTCCAACCTCGAATTGATTTTCCATATTGAAGTAAATATAAAGAAATGCAAGATGGAATGATTGTCAATGGAGATGGCAAAGTGCAAGTTGACTAGCAACTCAACATTTTCTAGAAAAAAAATATTTGGACTTCTCAAGATCAACCATTGTCGCCATATCTGAAGATCATAGACTCCAAGCTACCAATACTTTCTTTGGCATAATCAAAAATAATTACTTCACTTCCTTGATATTACTTCACTTGGAATACATATTACTTAGGCTTTTAATAGATGTCATCCATCCCCCAATAATGAAGCCATGAGTAGCTTCTCTACTCAAAACATAGAAGGTAAAGAAAGTGAAGGACAGCAACGCATTAGGTGGCTCACTTAGTTGGCGGCCAACAACTTCACATCAATCGCCTCACAGGCTGTTAGTGACTCTATAGAGATGCTTGGTAGTAGACCTTGTCAATTGCCAACAACTTTAGCCTAGGCACCTGATAGGTAGTTGGTGACTTCACACTTATGTGCTTTCTTCTTTCTCAACCCAATGTGCCTTCCTCACTTACTTAGGCTATCTCTTGGGTAGTCGATGGTTGACCACCCTCTTAAGCAATAAGGTGGTTGGTTTGTGCAACAAGAATAAAATTATTATTATTATTATTATTAAAACATAAAGTAGATTAATTAATTAATTAAAAATCATTATTTATTTTTAATTAATTTATTCATTCATTATATTAATTAAAATTAAATTAAAATCAAATTAAGAGTAAGTTATAATAAAATGACAATTAGATGATGCTTTCAATTTGAAAAGATAGGTTTCCAATTGAAAATAGTAACTTGATCAAATGGCAACATAAGACCTTATGGGCACATAAGTAAAAAAGCAAGTAAAATGTTAAATTAGTTAAATAAATAAAGAAGAATGGGCCAACGAGCTTGATAATTTAAGCGTACCAAAATGGGTTCCCAACACAAGTTGGCCGGAGTCCATAAAAGGTTAAATTAATATAAATACCAACTCCCAATGTTAAAAAAGTATCAAATTGATTATTTGCAAAACTTAAGTTAAAACTCTATGGAAGCACATTTCAAGAGTTAAAGTACAACATTACATTAATTTTCAAAAAGGGACCCTACTTTACTTTCATACAACATCAAATATATTGGGAATTATTAATGTGATAGGTTAAAGAAAAGGTACACATCAAAGTTATAGCTTAGATAAAAGAAAAAGGTTGAATGAAGTAAGAAAATATGAAAATTTACATAAAACTCATATTAAATTTCAATTTAAATGGTTTCTATTATATTTGCCTCACATACATATAGACATAAAATGTAAAAATAAAAGATTTAGGTAATCCTCATTCATAAAAGTATTTAGCAGTAAATATTTCAAATAAAGAAGCTCAAAATTATTGTTTTTGACAACTTGTTTTGTCTATCCATGCTCTAACCATCCTGTTGATTCTAAATATATTATATTCTAATATCCTATTTATTTTGACTATTCTGACTCAAAGATACGTCTTCTAGAATACAAATATAATTTATTTATTTTAATTAAAGCAATTCAAAAAATGTCTATACAAAAATACACTTAAGATGATATAACTAGATTAATCATTATTTATATTTATTCTAACTATAGTAGCACTATTCTAACCATTATTTCAAATAAAGTTCAACATTAATAAGATATAGTAATATTGTTTCTCAAATCTCGAACCCCGAAAATAAATTTGTTGGAACCCTCATAAGAAATTATTCCCTTAATATTAATTTATGTTGTTACATAAATTTATTTTGACTATGATATAATATATGATATTAACCAATCAAAAAAATTTCCTTAGTCTCTATTAAGTTAATATAATCAAGTTTGCTTCTCAAAAAACCAGAAAATGTACATAAAAAACCATAAGGAAGATTGGCGGTTGTGGTACCAACTTTAATAACAGTCAGCAAGGCTGACAACCAATGGAAGGACTTCAACACTTGTGGGAGATAAGAATGAATGACTGATAGGGGTGAAAGCTATGGAGAGGAAGGAATAGAGATGAGGCAGAATGGATAAAGACAAACGAGGGACTATCTTAACAACAGCAACAAAGAGAAGAATGCGGCATCAGCAAACACAACATAGTGCCCCTCTTTGATGATGGTGAAGTATGAACCTAAGACAAGAGAAAAAAAGAGACATTAATAGTTGGAATTTGGGGGAAAATCCTATCTTTTTTTGACTCTTTGTTCACAAAACTAGGGTTTAACTTACTTTGATTCATACATCACCTTACTATGTGTCAAATTATACTGAATTGGCATTTTAAAAATCAAAAGAATAGAAGTAAAAGAAGATGTGTCAAAGTAGATGAACCCTTTCCTTGTTGGAGCTTCACACAACATCGAATAAACCGGCTTAATGGTCAACCTTGAGACTTCAAGATTTTATAATCATAAAATATTTGGATTTAAAAATCACTAACTGTATAGATATTTATCACACTTATTTGAGTTAATTTCCTCACTATTTCTTATAGTTAATTGATTATTATAGGTTTAAGAAGTTTGATTATTAAATTGATGCATGATGTAATTATCGCTTCTTAAAAAAGAAGTTTGAGGAAAGAAAATATATTTTACTTAAAGCATCCATCAATTTTTTGAGCAGATGAATGTACCATAAAATTTACAAGTATGAGTTTGAAGTTATAAGCTATCATAAATATTTGATATTTTTACTAGCTATCATGGATACTCAAGTTAACCTTTGTGATCATTATAGAGTAAATCTAGGTCATTAGCTTTTATGGGAACTAAGATAAAAAGTATTACTTTTCTTTATTAAATTAATAGAAATTTATTTCACAAATAATTGGTGAGCATGCAACACAATAAAAAATTATTAATGCAAGACCTAAAATTATTAATAGTATATTATTTTATAAATAATGGATAAACATGAAACACATAAAAAATTATTAATCCAAGACCTAGAATTACAAGCATTGGTTAATTATATCTCAAAAGACATTATATATTGGTCCAAATTTATCAATTTTAGTTTCTTAAAATGTCATTAAATAAGATCTTTTTCTAAAATATGTTTTCAAAAGTATCCCTTGTTTAAAATAATGGTTTGAAATTGATTTGAAAATCACCATTTTGACCATTACTTTTAAAGGCAATAGTACAGATTTATAAGAAACTTTCAAAACTTTCACTTTTAGAACTCATAGCTAAAATTTTATGTATGAGTAAATGGGTAAGCATGTAACACAACAAAAAATTATTAACACGAGACCTAATATTATTAATAGCATTTTATTGTATAAATAATAGATAAACATGCAAGACACAAAAAAATTATTCCAGACCTAAAATTACTTGCATTGGTTAATTATATCTCGGTAGACACTTTGTTAGTCCAAATTTATCAATTTTAGTTTCTTAAAATGTCATAAAATAAGATTCTTTTTCTAAAATAGGATTTTTATTCTCAAAAGTATTCCTCATTCAAATAATGGTTTGAAATTGGTTTGAAAAGCACCAATTTTGACCATTACTTTTAAAGGCAATAGTAAAAATTTATAAGAAACTTTCAAAACTCACTTTTAGAACTCATAGCTAAAAGTTTGTATATGAGTTAGTGAAAGCTTTAATAGAATAATGGGAGTATTTAAGTGATGAGTTAACACTAGAAAGAAACTAATAATCTTAAATTTTTATAATTTAGTTGATCTCCTAAGTTGATCGCCTCCATGATTGTAAGAGGGCTTTTACATACATCTAGGCCCTATTTGCTAGTCTTAGATGCCTAATGAAGGAAATAATTTATTTATTTATTTATTTATTATTATTATTATTATTATTATTTTTGCTTGGTTACAACTAGGCTCAAAATATACTATGAGCCCACCATTTAATCCAACTAAGTTCTTGATAGCAGGTGGGGCCTCCATGGCCAAATGTGTAATCATATTAAAAATGGCAGCCCATATTAATTATTGAAATAACTGTTTTTACCATTTATTATAAATAAGATATTGAAACCGTTATCCATTTAGTCTCTCACTTTTATATTTCAGTAGTCATTTATTGTTGAAAATTAAATTGTAATACTAACCAAATGAAAATCACATGAAAAGTAATAAATCAAGAAGCTCTATAGCAGGAATTGTCCAAGATAGAATGCCAATCCATTGTCGCATTTTATGAAATATTAAAAGAAGAAAATGAGCTACACATAATCATTATTCTACCTAAAGCCATTAGACATCTAATTTAAAACACCACAACAATCATTAGTTGTATTTTTCCTTCTACCATCTTATAAAAGGTTATGTTTTGAAACCTAGCTAGCATATCTATGGACAATTCCTTTTTCTTCAATTTGAGTTCAAAAAATATCCAATTAATTTACTTCAATTTAATTTTATTGAGTATTGTGATTTATTAATGTTTTTGCTAATGGATTACATCTTACACATTTTATGTTATAAGTTCTCTAATTTCAAGTTTTTTCATTTTTTATGAACTATTTATTTTATTAGGTTGGTTGCATTGTATAAAAAATTCATGTGTTTTTTATTTTTCAATAGCTGTTTATTAAGTTATATTGAATCTCTTGACTCTAGATTTTTAAAATATCCATGCTTAGCAAAAAATATATTTTAATTTTTAATTTGTTATTATATTATTATAGTTTTGATGGTTGATATTTTCAAGCAAAATATGGAGATATTTTTGGTAATTGAAGAGAGAATGCTATATACTATGTTCGTTGTGCGTTTAATCATAAAATATATAAAATAGTTTAGCAATAATATAGGCAAGGACATAATAGAGTCAGATATACAATGATTGATAGGATGCCTAATCGAATAAAAAATATGAGATCACAATTGAATATATAGATGAGGTAAATATCAACAATCTAAGAATGAGTAGAAATGCATTTGGTAGATTATGTTACTTATTAGAGCAATTAGGTGGTCTTGTACACTCAAAACATGTGAACATTCCTGAAAGGTTTCAATGTTCCATGCTATTTTGGCCCATCATAAAAAAAGGGTAGTGAAACATGCCATTACAAAATCTAGAGAAACAATAAGCAAGCACGTTAATGTCCTCTTGGACCCTGATGGAGGCTATATTCAATCCTACTAATTGATCAAGAACCTTTATAAAATGATTGTACAAACTTTAGATAGAAATCTTTTAAGGTAAAATATCAATCAACCAATTTCCACAAGCTTATTATTATTATTATTATATATATATTACTTAATAATTATTGACTTGATAAAAAAAATTAAAGAATCCTAATCAATTCTTTCTTTTACTTTTGTTTAATAGGATTGTTTAGGAGCTTTAGATGGAACTTATATGAAGGTGTAGGTTTCTCAAATAGACAAGTCAAGGTATAAAAATAGAAAAGATGATATAACAATTAATGTACTTGGACTATATGAGAAGCTAAGAATTTGTTTATTTATTAACTAGTTGAGAAGGTTCCACTGCAAATGTTAGAGCCCTTCATGATGCTATTAATAGGCCTAATGGATTGAAAGTGGCCAAAGGTGTAGCATCATTCCTTATTTGTGTGCAATGTGTATTCATACTACTGACATTAATATTTTATTTGGATAAATTACTACTCGATCATCAAATAAATTGAATATTGATTTGGGTCCCAAATTAAGTCCATAATAACTTTGGGCTTTATGCAATGAGTCAATTCAAAATAATTACTCAAATTTTTATTTATTTTGGATTAGCTAATTGTACCAATTATGTCTAATTGTGGTCTATAAAGACATTAAGCCCATTCAAATACAAAGTAGTATTTAAACCCAATGGAAAAAGCGTAAGCTCCCAGTTGAGAAACTCAAACTTGTGCATATAAGAAGGAGGCATCTAGAGACATATCACACACCAAGAAATTCAAGTATCAAGCCTACAAATCTCAAACTCTGACCACAGCAAAGCATAGCAACCATGAAAGAGGAAATTATACTGAGTTCAAGAACAAACTTTAGGCCCCTTTGAATCATATTTTAGAAAGAAAAATCAAAGGATTAGTCTTCTTTTTTTCATACATTTTGCGAAGAATGTACCCCTTGGTATGCTAAATTTATTATTCAATTTGTCCATATATTTTCTTATCTTGTAATGTCTTTTGTAGACATGAACTTTGTATGAATACATACTTAACTATGATCTTGATTTTTTTGTTTTTTTTATTCTATAAAATATTTTTCTTTATATATGTTCATAAGCAACCACTAATTGTGTCCAAAAAATGAATTATCATGGCTTTAGCTTTAATACATAATTTTATTAGGTTAGAAATGAATGTAATTCTATTAAAAACATCTTATAAAAGATTTAGAGGAGAAAAATAATGATGAAGATGATATGTGGACAATGTTAAAAATCCTCCTATGAATAAAACAATTGGAGAGATAACTTAGCTCATTTCATTAATGAGTGGAGAAAACTTTATTAAGAGAACCTTCATGCACATACTATAAATTAGTGTCTCTTTCACTGTATTGATTTAATGTTGTTGACTATTTAAGTTATAGATGTTTAATAGTAGTTGTTATGAAAATTTGTATTTGGGTGTTGATAATGAAGCTTATGATATCTATTTTTTATGGATGTGAATTTAATAACTTCAATTAATAATTATTTCAATACAATTAAATTTTATTAAAATTTATGTATAATAATGATTTCATGAGTACTTTCATATTCATGCAAGTTTTTTATATCATCACACAGTATAATTGATACACCAAGCAATCAAATTAGTAAAGAAAAATGAAAAAAATGGATAAGTCTCGAAAAAGCTGGAGTTAAAAGGAAAAGGAAGTTCGTCTTGTCACCCTCAAGAATATAGTATCAAATAGGTGGAAAGTAGATAATTCATTTAAGATTGGCTACATACAAGTACCTCAAAGTTCTTCCCTACATTAACTCCAAAATTCTTGTTTGAAAAAAAGTATTATGGATCTCTTTTTGTACTGCTACTAAGAAATGGGATAGGATGCAACAATATCTTAAAGATAATTAAAGCTAAAAATGACGCATGGGAAAACTATGTGAAGGAATGCTATATTCTCTAAATTTCTTTCATATTTTCAACTTGCTTATTTATCGTTCCATCTAATAATTAAAGCCTTTGGACATATATATATTTATATGTATTCCTAACTTCATTTGACTTTACTATCATATGGTTTGATAATAATGATTGATTAATGAGATATAGTCTTGGCCATTTTATAATGATTGGTGGAAAATATTTGGAAAGATCAAACCACAAGGGAACAAGCTCAGGACTTTATAGAAAATTAATGAGGTGCTTAATGTGATACTCACAATGGAAAGGGATACCAACCTAAATTTGATAGTCTTTTTATGGTTTTGGTGATGAAATAGAATCCATGTTAGTTTCTCTTCAAACATATCATAGTGGAACTAATAAGAAACATGCAAAAAAGAGAGAAAATTTATTGAGGGACATGATGCTTTTATGGAGCTCCTAAGCACTTTATACTCAAAATTGAAGAGAGGCTAAGAGACCTTGTTAAATGAATGGGTTACAAGTATGGCCTTTCAGCTTCTCATGAAGTGGTCTTTGCTTGGTGGAATTAAGGTTTGAGTATCCAGTAAAAAACAATTATGCCAAATATATTGGGCAAGAATAAGGAAGACTTACAGTAATTCTTTAGTTTCCTTGATAAGGTAAAATCTAAATTAGTTAGAAAAATGCTATCTAGCAGTTGTAATTTGTTTGGCAATCTATTTTGAAACTAATACTAGTGTATGCAAGTATGAAATTAGACATTGTAAACTACTCTCTTTGTAGATGATCGATTCATTTTGTGACTATAGGGGTAGCATTTTATCTATTTTGTCATGTATGTGTTGGAGTTAAGTATGCTTTTGTGACCTCAGTTTGTTAAGATATTATTTTTTGAATCCAAATTTTGGACCATGTTTTAAGATTGATATGGTAGTAGAATGTTTAAATGAATGGTTACCACGTACTATGAGGACAAGTTTGATGATTTATCGCTAGTTTTCAATAGCCATCATTATTTTTAATTTCTCATTTATTTCGTCAATCTTACTCACATTGTAGCTAGGTAAACCTTTTGTTACTTATTCTATTTTGCATATTCCATTTAGGTGGATCTCATGTTTCCATACATAAATACTCTACGCTCCTTTGGTAAGCTTTTTATTCAACAAAAATCGTTGCATTGTTATAGGCATTTTTTATACCAACCCCACCGTCAGTCTTCATTTACATTCTAACTATGTTCATATTATATAAAAATTGTGCCTATCATTTTGTTATAAGGACATTCTATTTTTTTAAAATATTAATATCATGTTGGTTATTACTTTTGAGAGCAATGGAATCATCATTTGTACTGTATTATTAATTTGAAACAAAAAAGAGGAGTTGCCTTCATCTCATCTGATGATTTACATTACTAATTTGAGAGTTGGATTACCATACTAGACCAACGGTCGTATGAATACCTAGAATGCTTTTTTTGTGGGACATAAAATGATGAGTAAGTCCTAGAGGTGCCCTTTCGAAATTTAGTTAATTATCTTGCAAATTAACATTCTAGAAGCTTTTTTTTTCATTTCAAAATTTTAAATATAATTCAAAATATTCTTGAAGAAACATAGACAAGTTCAATTCATATAGAGTTTACAATACAATAGGAAACTAATTAAGGCAACAAAACAACAAATATTGCAACTCCATATTCTGTTCTTTCAAGCATCGACTGATAAAAACTCAACCAAATCTTAAAACCTTAGCTTAATCATCACCTGTGCCTATGCCTTGCATTGTACCTAATAGTGTCATCAATGTGCATTTGAATCCAATAAGGAATGGGTCAATTCTACCTCCATTTATTCACCATCTTCTTTTCTTTTCCTTAACATTTTATGCGGCAACATTTTGGCAAACAAAGACATTCACTAACATTTTTGGAGCTTTAATTATTAAGAAGATAATATGTATAAAATAAATTTAGTACAAACAATACTTGTAAGTTCTACATGTGCTACGACAAGAAGCTAAACTATATACACTAACAATTCACCTTACTCAAAAAATAAACATAATTGGAAAGCTTATAATAACTTGGTTCTTCATATTTCTCCAACAACCTTCATAGTCACGAGTTGCTTCTCAATGCTACCACACTTTTGAGATTGATATGGTAGTAGAACATGCCATGGACCAAAAGTCAATGAAAATTTTCTTAATCTTTCTCTTGACTACAACTCTGTCTTATGGATATTCTAGATTAGAGATCATGCTATCCATCTTGGTCTTTTTTTTCTTCAAATCTTTCTTTTCAAATGGTTTAGTAATCTAAGAATGCTTTGTGTTTCATTGTTTCCACCAAAGGGCTATGAACTATACCCTATTTTCTCTAAACAAGTCTATAAACTTTCAAAAAAGAGAAATATAATTGACCATATAAAATATGATATTATTCTTTTCCATCAATAACCATATATCCACCCATTTCTCATTTATGTATAAACTTATCAAAAGAAAAAAACATTACATAGTAGCATTAGATATGTTGTTGATATGTTCTTTACTTGAGTTAGTTAAGGCCAAAATAGACAACAAAAAGTGTATAAACAAGATTTATC
Source organism: Jacaranda copaia (assembly GCA_014898725.1). Lineage (NCBI taxonomy): Eukaryota > Viridiplantae > Streptophyta > Magnoliopsida > Lamiales > Bignoniaceae > Jacaranda > Jacaranda copaia. Next base: position 286,970 of record JACGDI010000193.1, read on the forward strand.
TGAAAATCTACTTTTTAGGGGAAAAAAAACTACCTACTAGATATTAAGATAACATAAAAACATCTTGTTATTAATATCAATTGCATGATATGAAGGTACCCTCACATTGGACTAGAAATTGAGAATGCACACCTAAAATGGTGCTTGAACTGATGCAACTAACATTGTTGTACCACATATTTAACCTAATCACAATAATAAAACTAGCAAACACACACTCATTAGTTTAAAGCAAACACCTAACAATATTAGCAGACAACGAACTACAACATAAGTAAATAAAAGAAACACATATGGATAATGTCTATTTCAATGCTTAAAAAGAGCATATATAACTCAATAATATGGCTTTGTCATGTTACAAGAGGCTGTTGTTGAAGCAATAGAATTTGATGAGCTATTAAGACTAGCCTCACTATATCTTCATTAGTAACGTTTTTGGGATGTAAGAAGTAAATTTTAGGGAGAATATCATAAGTTCTCACCCTTTGAAGTTACTTTTTCATTTGTGGTGTTAAGATTATTAACTTTTCCACTTTTTGAATCAACTTTGTTACCATCTTAAACCTAATAAATAATTGGATCTTTATCATGCACCACACTAGGATTGTCATCGAAATCATCTTCGTCAAAGGAAATGATATGAATGATATTATCTCTTCCACACATTTCATGCTTTTTAAGTATTTCAAAGACCAACACAAGCAATTCCTATTCAGGTTCTCCTCTAAGCCTATAAGCTTTTGACAGTGAGATTTTCTAAAAATAATAACATAAAAATATTGAACACACTTAACAAAAATAAAATAATAATCAAATTCTAGTAACTAGTATGTAGCTTGTTAAGATGCCTTAAACCAATTACTCCTTTTTCTTTTTTTATTTTACTACTAATACTCTATTGCATTTTTTAAAATACAAAGTTTTTTTTAATGAAGATCTATCAAATAAAACTACAAATACCTCTTTAAATGAAAAAGTAAATTACTTATTTGTAATATCAATTCAACAATTAATTTAGGTACTAAAAAAGAGAAAGTTCAAGGCAATTATTGCAACCCACTACCACTTGCCATTTTCAAAACACAAATTACAATAAGAAAATATTTCAAACTAGCATTAAATGTTTCCCAACCTTAAAAATGCCATCAACATGTGTAGTAGTACATACCACAAAAGCACTAACCACAACTAAAATTATCATACAAATTTTCATGTACGTAGATACAACTTAAGTAAACCTACCAATAAATAGTGACAAAACCAGTACAAAGAAATAATCATAAACATCATTGTGCATCCATAGCAACAACATAAAATAGCTAATTGATTCATGTGGAACCTTTCTAATTCAACTCTTTTGTGTCTATTATAGGATGTTGGCATGGTCAATTATGATTTTTGTGATTTAAACATAGCATTGTGCATGATAAAAGCAGATAAAGAACTTGATAGAGTATACTAGGATGAAGATTCACTATATAAAGGATGCAATCTTATATTATGTTATTATTGAAAGAAAAGTTGCTTATGTTTCTCTAGATCTTTCTCATGATAGATGTCACACAACAAATTTTTTCCTCATATTATAAATGTTAAGTCCCGATTGTATTAATTTTAATATCATATTCAGGACTTAAAAATAATTTTCTTATTTAAAAAATTATAATTCCTTCTCTAACTGGTGAAAATTTGGAATTGTAGGAATACTAGTGGAGAAACCATAGAGAGAGAGAGAGAGAGAAATTAACACAAGTTGATGGAAATGCTAATTGGTGGTCATTAAAAGCAATCATTATTGGTGGCAACTACAAGAAATATTAGTTTTAGCGATCATTGTTGGTGGTCATTAAAAGCAAGAAAATGGTCGGTAAAACCTGTTGTGACCAAATTGAGACTGGTCATAAGTGGTCACAATAGGGTAGCTACTAAAAGTGCTTAGTGATGACTTATGAATTCAAATGGTAAGTATACATTTTCAACAACCAACAAATAATGGTCACTAAAGATGGAATAATGAGCGATCAATTTTTCACTTGCTAATATAAAATTCAGTGGTCATTGTAGCATTAGCATGATTGCAATAATTGAGCATATAGTGACCCTATTATTTTGGTTGGTAAATGATTATTCTTTAGCAACCAAGTCAATGGTTGCAATAATTTCTTTAGTGACAATATTGTGATGACAAAGCATCATTGCAAAAAAATATCTTTTTAGCAACAAATTACTTGGTTGTAGTAATTTTAATACTGTCACAAGAGTTATTGTATTTTGTATGATTTAGCAACTAAAAAACAACCTACTTGTCGCTAATATGTATATATTACAAATCAAATAATGCTTATTGAAGTAATTTCAATTGGTTGCTAATATGTGTATCGTGACAACCAAATGTTGTGTGGTAACAAAATTGTTTTAGATGGTTGCTAATATGTACATACTAGTGACCAAATAATATTTTAAAAAATAAATTGAAATTGTCGCTAATATGAATACAAGATATAAGTAATTCCAATGTCTATTCTAATAAGAAAATATATCTATAAAATGAATACATGTGTACAAAAAGTTTGCTAATAATGACAATATCTCATAATTTTACAAGTAACAAACTTTCTGTAGTTATTACAAAAAGCAAGATCATAACCAACCTATAGAATATTTTACACTACATTAGAAAATGTACATGCTACTATCTAAACAGCTTCATGATCATAAGCTTTGGTCTTTAGGGAGGTATTAATGTGAACAATATGTAAAGAGTGAGAAGAAATAGAAGCTACAATTGCTGCAAGGCATATATGTAGGATTGGCCGCATCACCAGCCAACAAGCAACCTATGCTTTCATTTGACATCCTGTACACACCTACCTAAAAAGCATTTGTGGTAAAAAATGTGAATAACTAATATGATAGAAAAAAATAAGCTTATTGAGTTGCTTAAGCATCACATCAATAAAAAACATATATAAATTGAAAAAAGAAATTTGAGGAACATTTGGTACCTCTAGAAATCCTGCTTAATCAAGGATAGCACGTAGGTTTCCAAACATAAAATCCACACCTAGAACAATTACAAATTTGCACTTTGCTTTATAAGAATGACGTTTAGTGATCAACAAGAGTGCTACATGATATATTTGATCAAACATAGGGTGCTACATAATTTAGGGTTGTTAAATCTGACCCAGGTAATATATATGGTCAATAAAAATATAATAAGTTTTGTTATTGAAAAAAGTTAAAAAACTCATGATCAAGATGGATTTTGTACCACATTTAGAATTCTATTTACTTTGTAATTTAGAATATTGGATGGAGATGTGCGGTATGTTATTTTGTAAACTATAATCTTATACATTGAATGTAGATTATTAAAAGTCATACTTAGCATTTATGCGTCCATTAAAAACAATTTACTTAAAACCACATATTGGTAATAGGTGGTAGCGGTTGTGTTGTTGATGTAAGGTGAATCCTATGGAGAGGTACTAGTTATAATCATGAGGTTAACCTAAAAAATTAAGTTTCACTTTGTTGTCCTTCTAGTTTATGTGTAAATCTGTAGAAGTTTTAATTTTATAAGTAATGGTATATGATTTAACATATTAATAACCTTTTATGTAATTCATATATAGTATGGCAAATACATACAATGAATTTACACTTTAATTCAAAAAAAAACTTAGTTTCATTGATATCAACTTGAATTTGAACTTAAATCACAATATTCAACTTATGTTTGTTTTGGTATGTAATTAACTAAGCATAAGCTACAATTTATTTTAAGCCAAACTTATCTTTGCTAATGTCAACTAGAATATGAATATAACTCATAATCTTCGCCCAAGTTTATGACGTGAAATTAATCAAGCAAAGCTAAAATTATCAATCTAATTTGTGAATTATATGCCCAATTAGTCTCATTAACAATCCCAATTATATGTGCAATATTACTTTAAAATAAGTTCATTGCACATTTCCTTATAATTATGTAAAAGTGGTACAAAGAAAACCCATGTGAAAATAAACTCTATTTTTATAGTGTGAATTAACATAAAAAAATGTTCTACGTAGCATTCAGGGGTAAAAAAAAACAAAAGATAAATAATAAGAAGTAAGGAGGTAACATTTGAAAAATATACATAGCCACTTATTCATTAATGCTGTTAAAAAATGAATATAGCCACTTATTATTCAATAATGCTATTAAACAATTGACTTTATATGCGTAACTGCTTAATGGTAATATAGTAGATGAATTATAATAGTCACACATTAAAATGAGTTGAGAGTTTGATATAATTTATAACTTATTCTTCTTTTCCACATTTCGAGAAGTCTTTTCAAGGCAAAACTTCCCACAATATGAGTGTTGACGGAACAACACTTGGAAATAGTTCAGCCTTCATATTTGGCAAAACTTCCCAAATCATCTTATTGGAATGAACCATAATATATGTTACAAATATGTGTAATGTAATTCTCTGTAGTAATTGCAATTTCTAGTAAAATTATACACTCCATATTTTTACAAGTGTACCATGAACAAAAAATATTTACCAGTGCTCCATAATTTGACAATATGCTATAAATATTATAGTGATGACTATTAATAAGAAAAGTTATTAAATGTTTCTTTAGATAATTCTTTTCACTAAAAAAAGTTACGTAATCATATTTTCATTGGAAATAAATATTCCTTTAACTTTTCATTCCCAAAAACGGTCCCATTGTTTTGTACCCAATTTTTGCAAGAAATTGCCCTTGGAATTTTTAGTTACAAAATTTTTTATTTACTAATATTTAATTGTAAAATTTATTTTCTTTTAACTATATCTATTGGCACTACAACAATTTACACAAATGGTAACAAAATCTTTTGTTGCCATATATGTGAAATTTGTTACTGTAAGTTTTGGTAATGAAAATTTTGTTACCAATCTTTCATGAGCTAAAGCCCATCGCCAATAATAAATGGCAATGAATTTTGGCCTCTGTTACCGATACTGTTAGGAACAAAAATCATTTTGTTACCTTAAAATGAAAATAGAGATGAAATATATCATTACATAACATCATATAATGATAACAAACGTATTTCAGTCACAATAGATTAAATAATAGCAATGAACTTATTTGTTACGCAAAATAATTAGTCTGTTGTGTAATAGGTTTCCAGTGCCTAAAGTTAATTTAATTACAATTATATATTTGATTAATTTTCATTACTAATAGAATGCGTAACCAAAAAATTTGTTACAATTACTTAATAATAAATTTGTGCAACCAAAAAATGTGTTACCAATAGATAATATGACAAATAATTTTGTTACCAAAAGAATAAAAGCCTCTTTGTTAGGATATACTCATAACAAAACATCTTGTTATCTATAAACTTACATAATTAAGATTTCATTATAAATAGTTATATTGATAAAAAGACATTACCAATACCCCAAAAATATGCATGCTAGTGTTACAAATAAATATAAGTAACAAAATTTGTTATTATCTATAATGTTTTCAAAATAAATATTTTGTTACAAATAATTAAAATGACCAAAATCATTGTTACTTAAAATTGTTTTAGTAACAATTTAAGTAACAATAGTATAGCATGTATTTGTTACAATATGTAAACTATACACTAAGCATTGGAAATATAGTGTGCAATGAGAATGCCATCCTGTACCTCTAGTATCCTAAACTCATCACCCAAATTTTACACCATTATGTGAGAACACCATTCTATATAGTATTCATTATAAAAGCATCATCCAACATTAATGGTATGCTACGAGAACATCATCCTTACAATATTAACACTAATACAAAAACATCAAATACAAAGTCTACTTGTAAGATTCTTTATAAACATGTTATATGTCCCAGCCTATCTATAAATACTTCAAGTCTAAAGTTTTCGTTTGCGGATTACTGGAGAGGTCTTCTTGCAAAGTTCTATAAAAAGTGATTCCACCATTAAAATCAACATTGAGATATTATGAAAAAGGAAAAAGGCATGAAATGTAGAGTTGTCTCGAAATCCTTCCAATAGTTAAGATCCTTTAAGAAAAAAGGTCCCACAACAATTGAATCACAACTTTTAAGTATAGACAATAAGCAAATTTTTAGGTACGAAACAATCTATTTCATATTCAAGGTGCATCTATCACCAATAGAGCATATACAATCCATATTTCAAATAAACAATTCATATGCAAAAACAAAAACCAAATAACTCATTGTAAAGCTCCCACATAGAAATCAACATTGTAAATTCCTATATGCTAGTTTATTAAGGTTAATTAGCAATATAAAAGCTATTCTTGTATAATGGATGAAATACCTTGTCATTCAACTGAATTGGCACCACAGAAACTCCAAGCAGTCCATGTGTAGTTTCTAGGTGTAGTAGTATTTAGCTTCCATATGTTAACATAATAAAGGAAACTGTCTTCTAAATTTGGTCCTCCATCAGAGTAATACATAATATTTGTGTAGAACGGACAATAATTTGCTTTTGTTCACTAGATATACATGCAACTCCTTCGAATATAATAATTTGTCTTGTAGTTTCATCTCTCACCAAAGAATAATTATAATACTTTAATAGGACTTGCCAAATAAAAACTTATAATCCAACACCATTTTGTAAAACCAATCTATAAATAATGATAATCATACACCATTCCCTATCTCATGTTTAAGATTGGATGTTGCAAAATGAATGCAGTTTATCTAGATCAAAATTGAGAGTAGCAAATCAATAAGTTCTATGCATTTCTTCTTGGCTAGTATCTTTCTTCATACCAATAAAATATCAATTAATTTCAAGTGTTCATTTGATAATACAAATTTTGAGTATTATCTTGTTTGTGAATGTGAATTTGCTACTCACATTTATAATTCAAGCAAGAATGGCATAGATTATCAATGCAATCAAGTTATAGGAAAGCACGTCTTAGAAAATTTGTCTTAATTTGTCCATGAAACTAAATATTTCTGCAATTTTCTTCTCAATATGCATGACCAAAGAATTTTTTTGGAAATGATACAACGTTGTGAAGTCTAGAGAGATGTTCTTGGTAAAAAAATATGCATGTTCAGTTATATGTTTATTGATTAATTGATTTTAATATATTAAGATTATTTCATTGAAATTTTAATATATTTAGATTATTAATTGAAGTTTTTAGATTCATAAGAATGGCATTATTGATTACAAGCTATAAAAAGAATCAAATGAACTGCTGAAATTGCATCTAGAATGAATCAAACCTTCATCCTAGGCATGTGGACCCCATCGATAATAGTTCTTGTAGCCTCTAAATAGAACTTTGCCAAGGCCTTCTTCACAATTAAGAGGGGCCCGCCAAAGGTAATACAAATTATAAAAGGAAGAACATTAGTTGAAAGTATCTTCTCTTGACACTTCTAAAAATGTATAAATATGAATACAAGAACAAAAGAGAAAAAAGAGTTGATGAAGTACCTAACAGGGTTATTAGCATCTCTGAAAGAGTGTTGATAGGTTATGACTGTTGACTCTCAAACTTAGTGGAGGCAAATGACTACAAAAATTTCCACAAAAGAGTTAGCTATGAAAATTAAAAGAGATGAGAAAAACATATTCATAATAAAATGATAGAAAGCCATAGAAGAAAGTATTATCGATACTGCAATTATGAGTAGCCAAAAAGTTAACAACATGTTAAAAAAATATGAGAATCAAAAACCATAAAATTTAATATCCATAAGAATTTGCCCTGTGAGCATCAAAACAAACTTATAATTGCCAAAATTGTTGAAAGATTATAAAGACTTAAATATGCAATGTGACTTGAAAAATTGAACATTTCACAGGAAGCATAGGATGCATGAGAAAGCCATACCTTCTATCTAAATGAACATCACTATAGTAGCAACCAATCTAGAACAGTTACTGAACTAGAATATGAATATGAATAACCAAGCAGAGAAGGAAAATTATATATACAACATGCGACTATTGTCATTTGTATCCATTCTTGCACACCAATAGCGACACCTGCTTTTGAAGGCGAATGTTTTCCTTTGTTAGTAGCTTCTTCATGGCAGTCAATTTTCTATTTATACTTTAGAGTTTGGTTGATTCTTCTCACTACTTCTCTCAACACATTTTGCTTGAAAATAGTTAATTCTCTAGCCTACTCCAATAACAAATAAGCTCCAAAAGATATTAATTTTTTGGTTCAAATCTGGTCAAATGAGTAAGAATTGAATCTCAACTAGAGTTCCAAGATTCTTAAAAATGGCCAATTCAAAATAAATTACTTGCATTAAGTCAATTCATTTCTCAACTTACCAAATGTAGAAATACTTGGCAAGATACACAATAATCAAACTTTGGAAAAATAAAAAATCCCCAAAACAATCCAAGAACAAGAAATTAATAGTGCCACAAGATGGAAGATTTTTCAATACATGTGATTTTGGAACCGGACCTTGATCTACTTAGACTAAATGTTTGAAAGAATAAGGCATTCCAAGATCAATTACTATTGGCGTAAAGAGCTGGGCTTAGGGCAATCAACATACACCCTTTCCAAGGCCTTCATCAGCTTTGCTATGTATCTTGTAGAATTTCTAGCATCAAGATGCTAGCTCAATGCTCCCACTCTGTATCATGCATACTTTCTAGCATTAAGATGTTTACTAATGTTCTAACTACTACTCTCCCTATCAGTAATGTTTGCAAAATTATATCATTCATTAAATCAAAAAATTTACTGGTTCACAGTTTACTGGTTTAACCGTTGGTTGGACCATAATTGAACTGTGATGTCATAATTATGTTATATATTTATATTATATATGTTACTTAAAAATTAATAAAATGCCAAAATATAAAATATAAAGAGCTTAAATGATATTGTCTAACATCACAATCCAAATTTCATATTCATATTATAAATGATGACAACAATTTAAATGTCTCAAGTCTAAAGTTTGAAGTTGAAAGTTTAAGTGTTAATTCTAAACTTTAAACTCTAAAATAAGCCTTTTTTGGACTTTTAGATAGCTTGAGAGATGTATCTTAGCCTTCAAACTTTGTACGTAGACAAAAAAATTTAAAAGAAAAATTAACTTCGTTAAAAACTAAATAGAACTATTACTACAATTCAATTGAACCATGAACAATTCACCAGTTCATTGGTCTAACTAGTCAGTTGGAATGGTTTTAACAGAATAGGGCTTTTTTGAGTTTTTTAATTTTATGAGAAAATCAAACCAACTCACCAGCAGTCAACGATCTAACCTGTCCAATCGACTGGTCCAGTCTAATTTTTTAATCCATGCTAGTGAGTTGTGCTACCATATATAGCCATTTTCCCTTAACCTCAAAAATTCTGAAACTCCTAACAAAAATAAATAAACACCACCCTAAATACTGCAAAATTTTTTAGCACACCGAGCTACCTTTTATTGTCCTATCAAAGAGCTAACAAACATTCTTTGAAGCAAGGGCTAATTTTACATGGTTTGGATATTGCTTAATAATAATAATAATGATGATGATGATGATGATGATGATCTTCCTAGTGATGTTAGAAGGATAAGATGAACGATCTTGAGGCAGAAGATTGTTGAAGCTTTAGATCATTAAGAAATACACTTACTACCACCTACATTATAAAAACCAGCTAACAACTAAAATAGCTCAATGAAAGCTAAGTTGGCTTGTATATATAAATCATATGCACATTGTCAAAAATAATATTTGTTTCTTTCCTTCTCTTTTCTTTTCTCACTCAAGAAGCCAACCTTCAGTACCACTTGGAAGTGAAACAACAACCCTCCTTACAATTATTATAATTGTTCTTGCTAAGAGCTCCAAAATTTCACCTAATGGAAAGTGAAATCACCAAACTTTCCTAGGTTGAACCACTTCCACACAAAGCAACAAAATTTACCTTTTTTTGGCACTAGTTAGTATGGAACCTATTAGATTTTTTCCTTGATATACAACAAGTTCCCAAATATAATTAACTTTTAGCCTGCTCGGCAATACTTCCAAAACCCAACAAGAAGCTTGCCGTAGCTGATGCTTGATGAATTATGTTTTTCTGCTTTAAATACCGAAGAAGAAAACAAAAAGGGTCTCTAGGAATGCAAGATGGAAGATTAGAAAAGCTTAAACATAAAATAAGACTTTTACAATAATACCAAAAGAAAAAATTAATGCAAAAATATACAAATGTGTGTACCTAATTCACATTTAAAAAGAAGATAATACTCAAAACTTGTCCCCTACTAAGATTTAGTAAAGAAATGCTTCAAATATAAACTCAAAAAGCTAGTCAACTCTGATTTGGTTCAAATCAGGCAAGATATAGACCAGAAAAAATTTAAATGTACAAAGCATTATCCATATAATTCTACACAAGACACCTTACATAATCATGCATCATATAAAGTTATTGCAGGGGAGAAATTTAATTTATTACCTGGATGGCAGGTGGGGACCCCTGCTCTTCATAACTGAGTTTAGAAGGAATTTTTCAACTTGTCTTTCCTAGGCACATCTTTAGTAGTCCTTGATCCCATCCTGCAAAATAACAGCTCCAGTTTATGTATTAAAAAAATAAAGAATTTCAACTTAGAGATTAAATTTCATTTATTGTTAAGAATTTTCTTTGCTTGGATATTAACTTTTTAGCAAGCCCTTTGCAATTTTCATTATTTGCTTATCCATAACTAAGGAATCAGCTTCCCTAATGCAGGAAAGATAATAAATAGATAGAAATAATTGCTTAATACTTTCATAAATGGCCTCAGTTCATTAAGTGCTACTTTAAAATGCAGTTTGCATATGCATGACGCCAATTTTTAGTTGATAACTTTTTCATCCATTAAGTTCATTCAAAAATGCAAGATGTGACAAACAAATAGTGGGAAATGGTTCTCAAGATCCATAAAGGGCCTCTAGCTAAATAAACATGACAAGAGAAAAAAGACTGCTTATAAAAGAGTGTTGTTATCATGTGAAACCTATATTCCATCTTTTCATTTGAGCCCATCATTGCTTTTAAAGCACATGTTAATCTTTTTCAATTTATGAAAATTGAAGGCCGATTATTGAATTGTTCTCCATATGGTCTTGAGCAGCAACTGCCCTTTCTCGCAACTTTGTACTTATTATGTTGCACAATATTAATATATATCTAAATACTAAAGCCATGCAAAAGGAACAAGTGTCATATAAGCAAATAAGACTACAATACTCCACAAACACACTTGAGTGAGGACAAGAAAAAGCAATAATCTAATGAAGTAAGTGGAAAGCAAAAGGAGACAAAGAATGATATTAAAGACTTTTAGGTACTGACCTTTAATTACTTGACCACTATCAAGTTCAAATTCAATTGGATCAACTCTTTCAAAGTTGGAATAAAAAAAATAGTTCCATCTGTAAGCTTTCCCTACAAATGACAATAGAATTTTGCACCAGCAAAGCTGATAAGATAGCAACTCAAGCTTATCAGGGGATTATAGACCATTCAACTAATTATCTTCTTTAACATCAAGATTTGTACATCTAATCTTATCTAACTGTTAAGTTTTACTAGGAGCAATCCCCTTTTCAGTTTGGCATGTTGCTATACACATGACAAAAGCTGAGGATAGACAAACTTTGACTAACAAGAGGACTACAAGAACTCTAAAAGAGTTGGAACAATTCCAGGCCTTAGAAGGTTTAATTTATGCAACCTTAATCACAATGTAAAAAGCATACTTTGTAGCTCTAAAACTTGCTTGACGTGTAATGATCTTGTGACTTTCAACAACAAGCCTCACCACCTAGATAGAAATGAAAGAGACTTAAAAAACCAGCCACCAAATTTCTCTCTGATTAAACTAAGCCCAAACTATGGATCTCCTGCAATCCTAAAATGATATCAACATGGAAAAAGATGAAAACGACAACACTTCACCCAACCTAAATTCCCAACCACTCACAACTTCCAAACTAGACCTTCACCCGACTCCTCCTTAGTTCAGATCTTCCTCCAACTCAAAAGGGCAAAAAGAGATTGCTTTATTAAAATTGAGAAAGAAGTTTTCAATATTTAAAAGAATGGAAGACCACAGTAATTTCCTTTTTGTTGCTTGTTTCATATGTAACTCCAATGAAATGAATTTCAACAATGTTGTACTGATGGTGAGTGATGACAAGGAGATGTAGCCACATCAGCTCTATTTCACCTAGCCATTAAGTCGGTTGAAGCACTGGCTTCATGCTGAAGATATGGCTGTATTGGCCATGAAAGCTAGCTTGACTTTAACTAAAAGTGGCTGGAATTGTGGTGAGAACTGCATAAGTCACCGAGGATAGCTTCTTCTACCATTCTTCAAATCTAAGATAATCATCGCTAAGATTAATTTCAAACAGAAGAAAATGGTGGAGTTTTAGGGTTTTAATCAATCTGAACTATAGGGTTTAAAAAATCTTTTTAGAAAACATAAGTTTTGACCACATAATTTTAAAAGCAAATTTTGACCACACATATCCATTTGCAACTTGATTTGCCACTTGATATGTAGGAAAAAAAAATCAAAAAAAGAAAAAAGAAAAGAAAAAAAGCAATTTTCTTCTAACCATGCCGAGGAAAAGCAGAAAATATCAAGAGAGCATACAACAAAAAGAACATAACATACAAGATCATCAAGCACACAGCTCCAAAAACAATGTTGTTTTGGTGTGTGAAAAAGAAAGAAAAAAGGGGGAAAAACATGCTCCCGCATCGTAACACTATTCACACAAGCATCCACACGTATATAATATAGTAATGATACACATTTTTATTTATTTATTTGTTGTTAATTAATATATTTTAATCAAATTAGCCTAAATTGATTTTTTTAACTTATGTTATTTATTTAAAATCATTACATTATTTTGTTCAAAATAATTAAAAATATTTATTTATTTAAAATTATTAAAATTATATGGTTAGGATAAAATTTTAGATTTTATTTTTATTTAAATTATTCATATTGATTAATGCATAAATTATTCATATAGGGATTAATTGACAATAGAAGAGCTTAAGATTCATTATTCAAATTGGTGAATTAATTAATTTGTGAGTATGATAAGAATACACCTGCTCGCCCTAAGTAGTTAGTTGAGTGGTACAACCCTATCCATAATTTAGTTAATTCACATAGGAATATAGTGAACTAAATAAATTAGAGATTTGATTGTGGGTAATTTGGAAGAACCCCGTAATTGTATAAAATTCAAGACTAGTAATTTGTTATTAATTTCATAGGGAGAAATTATGTAATCAACTCATTTGATTGATGAAATCATAATTCCAGGCTTCTATATCATGGTAGAAAACTTAATCGGTACACTTTTTCTTATTTTCATTAGTTTAGTTTTAATTCCTACATAATTGATTTTTGTTTGAATAAAACAAGTGCATGATAAATTAGTAATTAGTAATGAATAATTTAGTTCGTCATGGGATCGATACTCTTCTCATCATTTTATTACTTGTTGCGACACGAACACATGTGTGATTGTTTGTATTATTTATTTTGCACATCAACAATAAAATGTGTTATAATTTTTTCTTATGTTATATAGGACTCTTAGTATGAGAATCGATAGAAAGGATGGCTATTTGCCCTCTACCACACCAACATTTAGGAGGCACTCTTTGATTTCTATAAGATAATATCAACTAATTGTTCAAGAAAGTCATATGAAAATAAATACAATTATCTACAAGATATTTAGACTACAACATTATAGAAAACTTTGATTGTAATTCAAATAATTATAACCATTCTTGCGTTTCTTAATAAATGATGTTAAAACATAAATAAATATAACTATTAGCCACATACTGTTAACTAATTCAATCAGTGGGGGACTAAGTATTCCAATTTTATAATTCAAGCAAATAGTTAAGTAGCTTTTCTTTTTTCATAAAAAATCATACACATAGATAAGAACATGAAAACAGAAAAACAAAAATATGATCAACAAAAAAATAAGCTAATTTTTAATATAGTTCTCATTTGCAAACAAATCATAAATGGAGATGTTTTTGACAAATTTGAGCAATAGTTGAATGGAAGATATTTTAGATATTTCTCATTCAAGAAATGTGCAAGACAAGAACATTAATTTTATATCAATATAAGTCTTACCTAGACTATTATCAACAAATACAAATGAATGATGTAGCAGGACCTCGACTTGGATATATATAAGTGTACTTTGCTAGTTTCTCAACAACCTTGGCCAGCAGGAATTCAAATTTACACTTTCAAAAAATCTTAAGAGACTAATGTTTTTTTCATTTGTTATAATCTTCTAATACATATTGCAAGTAAAAAAATGAGAATTCAAGAAATACTATAGCAATAAGTATCATCAGTCGATGGTGGCCCTCGTTCTTCCTAACAAGTGGTGGTTGATAGTAGTCCTTGTCGAACATTTTTCATACGTGGGTGGGCATCTCCAAACATAAAATCATTAGGCTCCTCTTTCCTAAGACTTTCCTTGTTGCATCGTGATTCTTGTTTCTATATTGATAATCAACTCATTCTCTGGTAAATCTAGATGTTGGGTGGGATGAGTATAGCAACGTTATCATTTTAGGGGAATCAAATCGTAGGAAAGGATAAAGAAACATAACACACCTTAATATGCATAATGTGATTTTCTCACTAGGAACAATTTTGGAATTATAAATATAATTACATTCTATAAAATCAAATAAACATTGTAAGGTAGGATTCATTATGGGATATCTCATTATTATCCATGTCTAACCAAGTCATAAAATGTATAAGGTTCATAATTGATACCGAATAACAACACCCAAGTAAAACATATCCTATATAATCCTATACTAGCTAGCAAACGGGACAGTATTACATGCTATAAATCTATAAGTCAAGTTAACTAGCTAATTGGATGGCACATTTGAAGCCCATGACTTATAAAAGGGTCTGAGACATTATTCAAAACCAATCTTTGCTTGTACATCAAATATTATCCGACTGTTATTTAATCAAAGTATTAAAAGCATCGAGGATTAGTTTTAGAAAGATAAAATTACCCATAAAGCATAAAGCCCAAGGCATACCCTAGAAGCCATTCTCCACATTTTTATTCTTCCAAGAGCAATGATAGATATCTCCTTAAATACAATTAATGGAGTTTCAATAATTTTATTCTAGGACTATTTGTAATTTAGTAGTTACATACAGATAGATTCATATATCTATACACACACACGCACAACTCGCTAATGTTCATAGTTTTCTCCTTTATATATAATAAACCTCTTCATTTTTACTCTCTTCTCAAATCTTTTCCAAGAGCCCATCATTTAAATCTTATTTGAGCATTTTTTTTTCTTTTGGGGGAGGGGAGGGGAGAGGGTAGATTCTTCAATTATTAATATCCAAGTAAGAATTTTATTCTTTACTAATATTGTTTCTTCTTGAAATTATCTTGTTGAATTTTGTTCTTTTTTTCAAATATATAGCAGGATTGTTATTAATTTTCTGCAATTTCTTTTGGGATTAACTTCTTAATCTTGGTGATTCAAAGATGAGTTCTTCATTTGAAGAGTAAAATTTGAAATGAGCCCTAGTCCTTGCCATTTTTCCTATTAGATAAAAACTCCTTGAGGCTCAAAGATGTTTTGGTTTTGTACAAATTAGGGGGGTTGTTTTTGGGTTGAAACGTGAGGATAAGAATGAAAATTAATTATAAATATGAGGGGTAAAAGTGAAATTTTTATATAATAATTTAGTACTGTGTGCAACAAGTAATTAATGAATTTAAAATATTTTGATTTTCTATTCATGTAAGAAAACAAAATATTTGATTATTAGAATATAATGTTCAAACAATAAATATCCATTTTGTCAATCACATTCAACCATATCCTTCAAAGGAAGCAAACTGATCAATTCCAGACCAATTTCAGATGAAGGTAAACTTATCAATCGGGTTTATTAAGCATACTTTTACAATTGATTGGTTTGACATTGTTTTAGCAAACCTGCGCCGACCCACCTCAAGGACGTATTAGCCTGGCCCAAGCCTATGGTTGACCCATTTGGGCTTGGTCTAATCCTTATTTGGAGCTATGTGGATGGGACTTTTTGTTAATGTAAATAATATATTCGTATTACATATAATGATTATAGATAATAATAATAATAAGTCTAAATAAATTTGGGCCTAGATCTGATTGACAAAGTTATTACAAAATGATTAAGGCTTGAACTTTGAACTACCTCTACCTACGAAGTAATTTTTTTTAATCATGATAAACTTATAGGTGAATAAAATACACAACAATAATTAATAAATAATACAAATAGGGAAAAGATACATTGGCTAGGCCCGAGCCATAATGGGTTGGGTCACTGGGCTTAGTCATTGCCACCAAGGGTTTGAGACTCTTGATAGACGCCAACTAGCTAGGATGAGCCATTTTCTGAGTTGGAGCAACTTGTTGACAAGGTTAGACTTGCTCATTTGATAGCATTAACTAAAGAAATGAATCTTCCCTTACTTTACTCCTTGTTAAAGAATAGCATAACCCAAAATTTACAAACTCGAATCGTTTATTAAATCAAAAAAATTATTAATTTACGATTCATCATTTCAATCATTGGTTGGTTGAATCATAACATCATAATTGCGTAATATGTTCTTATACTTTATATATTATTTAAAATTAATAAAACACTAAAAAATCAAATCTAAAGAGTCAAAACTATTAATACTCTAATACAAGTGTGGGGCAAGATAAAAATAATAATTCATAACTCAAGATAAATATAAAATAAAAAGAACCTAAATTTATTTAAGTTCACAAGTCACGACATCAAACTTCTTTTTTAATTTTTCTTTGGGTGATTAGAGATTTAACTTTATAGCTTTTACCTTATTTTTTATAATTTGGATTCTAAAGTAAATTTTTAATTAATACATGAATAACAGAGAAAAATAAAAAAAATAAATCACCTCTACCCAGACAAACTCAATTCAACCATCATTTTAAATAATTTTCTTAAAATAGAATAATTCTTTAAAAATTATCAATTTTTATTTAAATTCAAATCGAATGAACAAATGGATGATCTAATTAGTCGGATAGTCCGACCCGATCCTATTTCGTGATGACTGACAACTTACAAAACTCCCCGCAACACCTCT
>JACGDI010000193.1:304597-340245 GCA_014898725.1 Jacaranda copaia
CCCCCCCCCCCCTCCCGCCGGTAGAAAGAAAGAAAAAGAGTACAAAACAAACTCCCTCTTTTTGTCCTCCATCATTTCCATCCATTTCCCCTCAATTCGCTCCTCATTAATTTCTGTTCACTTCCCCGCAAAAATTCTCCGCTTGTTATAAGTGTAATCATTTCAGTTCCCTCCCTCTTCCTGCTGAGTTTCAAAGTTCACTCCGAAATTCCCCAAACCCAATTCCTAGGGTTTTGTTTCTTCTTTGAAGTTCTCATATTTACAAAAATATCGACAATTCTCTTTTTCCTGAGATTATATATACAGAATTTTGGTTTTAGGGTTTTCGGGGTTTGAGAAAGACATTCTATTGCTACTGAAAGAAGGAAGAGATGAGTTTTCAAGATCTAGAATCGGGTCGTGGAAGTGGGTCGCGAAGAGGGTACGTGAATGGGAAGCAGGATTCCACGCAGGCCGTGGCGTCCGGAATATTCCAGATCAACACGGCGGTTTCCACATTCCAGCGCCTTGTTAACACCCTCGGTACTCCCAAGGACACGCCGGAGCTCCGCGAAAAGCTGTTAGTTTCTGAATTGTTTCTGTTTGTATTTTAAGTTTTCAGTTTTTGAAGCAGCAAGCTGACTTTTCTGGAATCTTGGTTGTAATGTAGCACTTTGCATTCAAGTGACAGAAGCTTGTTATCTGTATTTGGAGATAGTATTTAAATTCTGACATTGATCTGAGGGGTGATTGATTTCTGATGACTATTAGAACGAGGCAGATGTTATTGCTAGTCCCGAAAATGAGTGTCAGAAAACTGGGCTCATCTTCTGAAAGCGAGTCAATCGATTTTATTTCTAAGTATGGGGATTACGATGTTAAATGTGAGAGAACTAACAATTAGGCTTGAGCAATTCAAATGTGTTACCCTGCTAAATAATCTTAAATATTGTAACTTAGTACTAAATTTCTGGTTTGAGATGAGTTTCAGGGCTTGGCTGAAAATTGAATAACTGTCGTCTATGCCTAACTCATATCGTGGGATATCAGAATCCTTCAGTTTCATATGGGCCTATCAATTGACTAGCAGATGACAACACCGTATTTGCTTTCCTTCTATAAGCCCCCCCTCTATAAATGAATCCTATTATCGTATCTGATAATCTTTTTCAAGCGTAGATCTAGCAAAAAGAAAGCAATTTTATTTTCTTATAGCAAGGAGAAAACCATGAGAAGATATTCATACTTTCCTACCAAATGTCTACCTAAAAAATTAGGATATGGTTTGTGAATTGTCAACTGTAGGCATGCTTGCTGGAGATTATATTAGCAATGTTGTAGTCAGTTAGATTGATATATCTATTCCAGTGCATTTTCTTTTTTTATCTGTATTTCCTACTCATAGGACCTTTTCTGAAGTTGTTCATGGAGGGTAACACAAGTAATATCAGTCACTTTCCAAGAAACTGAGAAGATATCTTCCAAGATGACTTCAAAAGTGAGATATTTATATGCATGGAGCATAGCTTCCTCTCCTGCTCCTGAGAGCCAATTGCTGACAAGGCTGAGGGGGGCTCCCTTGATTATAAGCTCTGCTCGTACGGGAACAATCAATAAGACTCATAACCTTCTCAATTGCTGAAGGCTCATAACAATATCTCCAACTGTGAGCTGCCACTTCAGTACATTCAAACAACCTCCTCTGACTACTATAGTACTTCTGACTACTATAGCACTTCTTCACTCTGTCTGTAAGGAAGATCTGAGATAAGCAAAGCTATTAGTTGATATCACTCTCTTCATGTCTCTAGTAAAGGCTTGCTTGAAGAGTCAATTCAAGAAGTATGATTAATGCTAGAGTCCTGAAACTCTCTTTTGTGTGAAGCTACCACTATCAGAGGAGACTATGATCTTATGGAAGTGTGAACTTTGAAAACCTGAGGAGGAGCTACTACACTGGTTAGCAGGATGATCCCTAGTTATGCAGTAACCAGGGGCTGTCAACCTTTTGTATGGGGAAAGGAATATTTAACAAGTAGGGAGCTCCTTTGGGGTGCATTAGTCAACCCGTAAGTGGTATAGGAGTTTCTTGGATGGTTTCTGCAGATGCTTTTTATGCCCTGCATGAGAATGCTATATCCATTTAGAAGCAGGAATACATATGCCAAAAATAATTGCTTTACACAGAATTAAGTGGGTTTTTAAATGGATATTATTTCATGCTGTTACATATAATTTTATCGTCAGGCACAAAGTCATGTTTATCAAGGGAATTAATGGTGAAGTACTAATTAGGCAAGACTGCAGCATGTTTTGATTGGCCACCTGAATGAGTTGTGTTGGTATGATTTTCCTCGACTAATATGAGAATTTTTACGTCCAACCCAAGTACTTGCTTATGGACCCTTTGTTTTTTTGTAAGACCCCTGTACTTCCAGTCATCCAGAATCTTACCATGATTACTAGGTTGCTGTAAAACCTGTGCAGGATGCCTTAGCAGTTTCCAGTTGGTCATATTATTTTGTACCTGCTTGGATCCAATAAACTCTTTAATGATGTTGGTTATCTTCAAGACATCATATGATTTCTCTATCTTGAGTTGATCCTCATATTGTAATGTAATAAAATTGGTGAGGTCCTCATGCTGGTTTAACACTCTACCTCAACTGCAGGCACAAGACTCGGCTACATATTGGACAGTTAGTGAAGGATACTTCGGCTAAACTAAAGCAAGCTAGTGAAGCAGACCATAATGTTGAAGTCAGTGTAAGTTTTCTTCCTTGCTTAGCTGTTGATTTGGCAGTTGTGTTTATGATGTTTCATCTCTTTTGATCTTCTCTACTTTCTCCTTTATCATGGTTGCCTAGAGTTCTTGCCTGTGAGCAAGAATATATTGTAATTCCTCTTGAAACTAGTGCAATACCATCAGATGCTATTTCACTTCTTAAGCAGTTTAAAATTTATGAAGCAATGAATTTTGATGTTCGAAGTCTTTTCGTTGCCAACCCCTGACCCTCGTTAGTTGATTTTGATTGCCTTTCTTTTCCCTGCAGGCAAGCAAGAAAATTACAGATGCCAAACTTGCAAAAGACTTTCAAGCAGTACTAAAGGAGTTTCAGAAGGCTCAACGGCTTGCTGCTGAGAGGGAGACAGCATATAATCCTTTTGTTCCACAAGTAGTTGTTCCGTCTAGGTAATATTCAAGAGGATTTGATGCTATATAAAAGAGTTCAGTTTTGTGGGAATCTTTTCCTTTTTCTGGTAACTATAGACGTCATTATAGTTTGTGAAACTGGGCGAATTGTTAGCATAGCTGCAAGTTGTGGAGTAATATGTCTTTACTTGTTTATCTATATTGTTGAGCTTGTTTCAGCTGTGGCTTATCATCCCAAACTATTATCTCTTGCAGCTACTCTGCTGGTGATATAGATGAGAGTGCGGATAAGAGTCCAGAACAGCGACCTCTTCTTGTAGAATCCAGAAGGTACATCACTGTAGAGATTTTAATGTGTGATCATTGTGATTAGCAGAAAATTATGTATAAACACAGCTGTTCATGAACTGGCATTGTCAATTTGGTTATTTTTACTCAATCAAAATATGAGTGCCGCATGATAATTGAAATGAGCAGTGCAATATCATTTGTTGCCTATGCGCTAGCATTTATAGAACTAGTCTTACTTTATAATTTGTTATTATACATATCTTATGGTACTTGCATCCTATTCGTCTTCCGTCCACTAAATCTTGTAGAAGTAATTTGCAATTGCAGAATATGTAATATGAACCAATATTATTTAGTATCTATCTAACAATCTTTTATACGTCCTTCTGAATAGGATTGTTCATAAATAGGTCCTCCTTAAACATTAACAGACTCTTCGAGCTTATCATGAGCACTAGCAACTTCATTCAGTAAATTAATATATCCAGACATCCAACCTGCCTGTAGCTTGGCTGATATTCATCCTTATTCGTGTACTGCTTATGTTTTCTGGGAAAGCATCAATGTTGGTCAATTGATAGATAGTACTTTCAAAAGATATTGATATATAGAAATACCATTCTTATGTGTTTTCAAAAGTTAGCTTAAAGAGAATACCCCACTGTCGGGGAGTATTGAAAGAACAGTTGGTGAAAAGGCTCGACATTTTCTACATATACATAATTAATTTGTTGAGTTAAATGATTACACCCACATCTCTCACAATTCTTCTGTCTGCTTAAGTATTTATCTTTCTTTTCCTCTTTCTATCTTCATACTTTCGTAAATTCTGTTGCATGGCAGAGTATGTCGTAGGCGGAAATTTGAACTGTGAATTGGGCGTTTGATGCTTCGTAACGCCTTCATAGTGCATACATCTAATCCAAGTACCTTTTTTTTTATAATGTAGAATGTCTTATCGTGACTTAGAAAATTTGAGCAGCAGCAATATCCCTGAAGATGAACTTGTTATCTAAGTGTCATTTCCATAAAATTTTGTTTGCTTATTTGTTAGTGCTTACGCTGCAGGCAGGAGGTCTTGCTGTTGGACAATGAGATTGCTTTCAATGAGGCCATCATAGAAGAAAGAGAGCAGGGGATACAAGAAATACAACAACAAATTGGTGAAGTGAATGAGATTTTCAAAGACCTTGCAGTTCTGGTTCACGAGCAAGGAACTATAATTGGTAAATAATATACATGACATTAAATTTAGATATACTGGTTTAGCAAACCTAATACTGAATCTGTTGTCTCTATACAGATGATGTTGGCTCCCATATTGAGGGTGCTCATGCAGCAACTGCTCAAGGAAAAACCCAACTTGTCAAAGCAGCTAAGACCCAGCGGTCAAATTCATCTCTGGTGAGTTCTAAGTAAACAAATTAATCTATGCATCAGGAAAGTTGCATTAGAGATTTAAGGAAGCATGTTTTCTGTTTCACTTCAGCTCTACTACGTAAGATAAACATGGCTACTTAGCTGCCACTAGTAGTTGGCTATCTTATTAACTCGTATTATACCATATGTGTGCGTGTGCGTTTCTTTCCAGATTTAAGATTCATTTTCATATGTTGAAATGTAATATTTATGAGTCAAGGGCTGCCCGTTTAAAGTTGCCCTTGCACAATTGCGCACAAATCAAGATAGCATATGCCATTCATTGTATGTCCAGCAACACTGGTAGATGAAATTTCAATTTTGTTTTCTGTTTCCCTTATTTTCTTGAAAATAACTATGATAAGCATTCAATTACTGGTGCCACTAGCTTCAATGAAGTTATCATAATAGTTGCAAATGTGCCAGACTGCCAGTGGTATCAGTTAAATTTGCCTCTTAGAGTCAAATCATCTAATTCATTTGTCATTCTTTTTCTTGACAAGCAGTATACTGTTGCATTACTTTGGACTCTTCATTTTTCTTCTTTTCCTTTTGCAGACTTGCTTACTACTGGTGATTTTCGGCATTGTGCTTCTCATTGTGATCATCGTACTTGCTGCCTGATCATGGGTCATTTGACAATAAGGGAAAATCCAGAAAGATGGTGCAAGATTAGAAGTATCGTTTGTTGATCTTTGTGGTTTAATTTCTTTTGCAATATCTGCAAGGTACTGTGGCTGTTTGAAGTGTGCTGCATCTGGAATCAAAGGCTATGCGACAAACTTTATATGGTTGAATATAGATTTCTTTATGTTTGAAGGTGCTGCTATTTGTTTCATCTTGTAAATTCTGTGTCCTGGTTGCTTCTTGTGTTGCTTTTCTTCCAGTTGATTGATTGTTCATTGTCATATACACTCCGACTGTCTATACGTCAAGGTACATGTGCTGCCTTTCTCAGTGTTTGTTCTTTTTATTTTCTCAATGAAAATCAAAGCCGAAGAAAGGATGTTGCATGTGAGAAGATCTTGGAAGCTCCATCAAGGGCTCATATGTTGCTCTTTGCTCAAGTCTTATTCTCATTTATTTGTTTGAATTTTATCTGGAGTTGCATCGTGATCAGGGAAAGCTGGTGGCCGTCTCGCATGCCAACAGCCTGTGTTTCTGGGTTGGCCTAATTGAAAGTTATCTTGGTAGCTGTATCATCCTGCCTACTCAGGCCATGATATTATTTTGCGAATAAGAGAATCCATGTGATTTCTCAACATTTTTGGTATTTTATCAGGTGCTTCAAGAAGGGATGTTAAAAATGATCTGAATTTGTGGTTTTGATTCAGGATCTAATGAAGAGCTCAACCGAACTGAATTTCGTTACAAATAAAAAATCAAAAAAACTATTTAACACACATACTTGTTATTTTTCCTAAAATGAAGACAAACGTTGGATGTAGCTCTTCAAGTTTTGACTGGAATAAATAAAAGAAACTTTGCGAAATGCAGCCCAGTGTTTATTTTGGTTTGGAACCAAATAAAATCAAATGAGTGGTACCCCTCGAGCTCAATATGTGCCCTCACACGGCAGCAGCAATGCAATCGACTTGGCCAGCCATACTTTTGATTCTGATCCAATTAAGAGGGTGTGTTGGGTGAGTTTATAAGCTTCTCAAAACATCTTATAAAATGTTTAAGAGTTCATAAATTGATAAAGAATATTTGGTAAATTTTTTTAGAAAAGAGTTTACAAGATCCTAAAATAAGATGTTAGAAGTTTATAAGTTCTTTTAAAAAAGTAAGAAAATCCTAACTTATTTTTAAGATCTTTACAAACTCTTTCATTTTTAATCATTTTAATTGTAAAATTGCCATTATTAACCTCTTTTAAGCTTCAAAATCTTATTTTATTCAAACACTCCAATAACTTATTTTAAAAATAAAATCTAACATTTTATAAGTTCTAAAAATATCTTATAAGAAGTAAGAGTGTATAAGATGTTTAAAATAAGTTTATCCAAACACCCTCTAAGTCTTCTTTGATCATCTTCAGAGCGGATTCATCATTTCTTTGGCTTTATAGTGGGTTGGTTGCTTTACAACAAATAACCAATCTCTTATGATTCATCCCATAGCTTGCTTGAGGAGAACAATTGAGTACATGTTTTGGTTTCAAAAGTGATCTTTTGTCTTGTTGATCCATCGGTGGTTGAATTTCGATTAAATAGGCTAAATAGCTTAGATTGTAGTTCTAAATGATCAAGTATCAAACTAGCTTCAAAAAATTTTCATTTTAATGTTTATACTGCATGATTTTAATGCCTTGGATTCGTCTTTACTTTTTAGAGTTAGGCCAAGATTTTAATATTGCTTTCCCATTTTAGAAGGGATATCGTAGGATTTTATTACCTTTTTGTCTTTTTTTTTAGAATTAGATCAAGATTTTAATATTACATTTTTACAAAATTTCTCGTCACACATTTGAGAGTTCCTGCTCCTATATCTTAGGATCTTGACACCAAAATTTCTTTTAATAAGTTCCAAGGTATTACATATGTTTAGTGTTGTGGATTGCATCACAAGGTCCTTTTTTTTTTTTTTTTTCCCCATATTGTTCTATTTTAATTATACGAGAGATATTGCTGAGATTGACCTGCAAACTAGTGCCAAAAGATTGAACATGAAATTAATTCCACAAGATTTTTATTTCAGAAAAGGCAGACCATCCATATTAAAAGGGACTGTGGTTAGAAAAATCCTTTGACGTATTGGTCTTCTATCTTTGGTTGAAGTTCAATCACATAGTCAAAGTTGCCCATATTACATCAAATTAGTTCCACAAGGTTCTCATTTAAGAAAAGGCAAACCTTCTCGATTCTCTACTGAAGGGCATTATAAGGTGAAAGAAATCCCCCCGGCATATTGGTCTAATCTAGTCGAACTATGGCAAAGTTGCTTAGGTTGAACGCCTAACCATTTCTAAAATTATTTCAAAAAGAAGGCAGACCGTCCATGCTAAAGGAAATTATGTCAACTCTGGTTGAATTTCATGGCAAATTTGCTCAAATTGAACATCAAACTAGTTTGTTCTAATGATTGTCATTCCTAAGAAGGCAGATCATACATACTCAAAAGGCATTATAACTGATATTAATTCACAAGAGAAGGTATACAGTTTGTTACACTTAGCAAAGAGAGTTTTGTCAGGTACTGTCTTGTTTAATTTGGTGTTACAGATTTCCATAGAGTTCTCCCGTTCATCATCTTCAAATATATTTCGTTGTTTGCTATAAAGCATATAATCTGACCTCTTATGGCTCATCCCCTGATTTGTGCGAGGAGAATACATCAATTACATTCTCAGTTTGGATTAGCTGTTCCAACATATATATTAAAAAGGAGAACATGTTTAGGCTTGTGAGAGAGATAGAGAAAGGGAGACAGAGCTAACAGGAATCCTCTAGAGAGAGAGTAGGGAGAGACCCTCTTGCATATTAGTCTTTCTCTGGTTGAGATGCAGATATTCTTCTACATCTCTGCTCTATCTACGGTTGAACTTCAATCACAATGGGCAAAATTGCACAAATTGAACATCAAAATACTTTCAAGAAGATTTTCATTTCGAAAAAGGCAGAAGATGTCAAGTAAATAACCAACATTCAAAAGATCATGTCCAGTTATGAATGTTTCAATTTGTTAGAGCCTTCACTGTCTGAATAACAAATAGATGCCAGTATGATTAGCAAAGCGGTCACAATAGCAAAGGCAAAAGTAACAGCATATACTACTCCTGCATGTTCCTTTATCCCACATGGTATTTCCCATATAACAGGACTAGCTTTGTCATCTGAAATGTGGTTGGTAGGCATTAATAGGCAGCTCTTGTTAAGTGCATTTCCTTCAAGGCTACAGCACATCAATAAATCAGGTTGCCCAAACTCAACCCTCGAAAAGCCATGTCCTAAAGGCTGTAAAACCAATAAGAAAAGAAATAGACATGAGAGACCTGGAAACTAGCTTTTCCGATGTCAAGCGAGCAAGAAGAGAAAAAAGGTGAAATCATCATGTAGCGACCACCAATAGCATATGGCAAGAGCCACTCCTGAAATTGGTTATTGTCCTTTAGGGGTCGTTTAACAAGGTGTTGCCTTAGTCACATATTGTCATCCATGGATTTTCAAATACTAATTTGTCAAACTGAAGCACAATTATGCAAACACTGAATTATACTATAAACTCAACTCCTAAATCACTTACCGGATATCTTGCATGTAATGGAACCTCAAGATTAACTTCCAAATCATCATTGTATCTTGGGAACACTTTGGAAGCAACACTAATATGTATTTCAACAACTGATTGATTTGAGCGGAAAGATGGTAGTTCTAAATTTGTATCACCAAATACGGCTGCATCAGTGAATACTGCAAAAGAAAACACAAATCCAGTAAACTTCATCCTTGGAGAAGCATTTAAAAAAGTTGCTCTAAAATTCTAGTAGTCATATACCACCACGCTGGACAAGATGCTGCAGCTCAAAAGGATCAGCAAAGACTCCAGAGGCCAGTCGTTCTATGATTATGACTTCACAAGAATGTGCAGACAGCTCAGGTTTGAGTTTGGGCTGCAGCTTAAATCTGATAGAAGAAGATAAGCGACGATGAGAACCTTCACCGATAATATGTCGACGTAGATCGAACAGTGTGGGCAAAATATGGTTTTTATCTACAAGCACTTCGGGCAAGCCAAGTGGGATTTCATTTGCTATAAAAATGTCGAATTTTGGTTCTATCAAACTATCATATTTCTCAAAATAATTTTTTGTAATGTATTTCTCCATGTGACCTGTCTGAACCTGCAAATGGAAAATGCAGGAATTAACAAAAGCTCAATTACAGCATCACACAAACATAAAACAAGAATATGAAATCAGCGACATTACATCCATTCGGAAATAATTAATGCACTCAATGTTACGAACCCAGAAAAGGGCTGATTAGTGGCTTACAGTCACAAGATTCACCTAAATAAAAAGGATTCTATTGTTAAAGAGAACACTTTTAACAATTTAGCAAGAAATAATGTCAATTTTCACTCACATGAGTCGAGGCAGGCACGGAAGATCCGACGCAAATAAGAAGAAATATCACTACGGATCGTATTTTTGAATTCATTTGCACTTGAATTGGTTGAACTTCCATTTGCACATCTGACTTGAAAAAGAGTAAAAGATAAGGGAAGGCAATATCATCAGATCCTGCTACAAATTAATTGCTAAACTACGGAAAATATGTCATGAATTCCCCGAATCAGATTAAAACCATATTTGATATTCCAAAAAATAGAAAGCCCAGTAGGTAAAATTACTTCGAGATGCATTCCTTACATTGGGGAATCCGAAATCAAGAAAATCATTTACTATGAACGAAATATTATAGCTACAGGCACTGCAATATACTAGTATGACTTGATAACAGCTGCAGAAGAAAAGAATAAAATTTAAGCATCCATTGAAGGAAGGGTTTATAGGAATTTCACCTGAGGAGGATTTAGCAATGGCTGGATGCGTTTGAATTGGAAATTAAGACTGGCTTGGGTGGGTCTATAAGTGCCAGACCTCTAAGAGTACCACGTGGCTATTGTGATGAAGTCAACGGTCCAAAATGCAACCCCAATATGCCCTAATTTGAAATCAAATATACATTGAAATTGAAGTTGTGCTGAGAGGAAAACTTGAGAGAGTGAATTAAACCAAAAACAATGAGCAGCGGGAGCTTGTCGGCGGCGGGAGTGGCATCAACGGCGGATGATGATCATCATTTAAGTCATGAATTGGCGTTGGCGGCGGCGGACGTTAATTTAATGATTCAAGATCGCAAGGATCAGGCACTTCTTGGTCAGTCATTCACACCTTTTACCTATTTTCTCTTTTTCGTCAAACAACTATCTTTTAACTCTTGTTTCCTTTCTATTGATTTATGCGCTCTCTCTCTCTCTCTCTCTCTCTCTCTCTCTCTCTCTCTCTCTATTTTGGGCCTTTCTAAATCTCTTTTCTTTCAAGTTTGTTGACGAGTCACTAACGCTGACACATCTGGGAAAAAGCATCATCAATGGAAGAATGTGTTCTAATGAACCTGGACCTCAGTGAGCAAGAAACCAGCTAGAATAATGAGGAAAACCCTCAATTGAATGACTGGTGATGGCGTGCGCGAGTGAATGTCTTCTAAGTCTTTTCTTTTCAAAAGCACACCTCTTCCAAAGAAATGTTTTTCTGGGATGGCAGAGTCTAAAAAATAAATAGAACGAATGATGCCATATCGACAAATGGAACATTAATTAGGTCCAGGCCCCTTTAGTCTAATCAGTCGGTAGTTGATGTAAGATATTTCTATTTGGTTTTTTTTTTTTTTGATAGTTTGTTAGTGGAATCAAGATAAAATCTCACCTGATGACCTATTTGCACTATTCTGAATCAAATCCAAAAGATATGTTCTGCTTTCCCCTTTCATTTTCTGTTCTCTGTCATCTCTCTCTCTCTCTCTCAATTCTTCTGCAAATTCGCATCACCACTCTCACTCACCTAACCAGTTATCCAATTAAGGGTTCTCTCCATTATTGTAGGCTGTAGCTCAATTTTTGCTCATTCAGGTCCTCAGTTCATTATAGTGGCATTAGAAGCCTATATCCTGCAACTGGACACTTGATCGTGAAGACCAACAATAGGTGGAGGAGTGGAGGGAATGGTCATGAAGCTCTGGCTAGGAGTCAAGAAGAGTTAAGTCTGTATTGATATCCTAAAAGCTTGGTGAGATACTTATGCTGGAGCGAAGTGAATATCTACTGCTCCTCAACATACCTGAAACTGTGTTGACCAGTCCTTACAGTGAACCTTCCATGGATCAAATAGGGTCTCCATTTGTCAACTGCTTGAATTATAGTTTTTTTCCTTCTTCCTATAGCACTGATAATCCAAGAGCTTTCTGTCCAAGGGCCTTGCTGAAATAAGCAATGGGTTTTTTCCCCTTGAATCAAAACAGCATCAACCCCAAAATAGCTAGCATTTATCTCCAGTATGAGGGGTTTACTGAGGTTTGGTAGCCGGAGTACTGGAGTTGTAGTTATTGCCTTTTCTAATGCATTTAAAGTATGCTCAGCAGCTGATGCTCACTGAAATTAGTCCCTTTTTCTGTACATTAGTTAATAGCTTGGCAAGAATCCCATAATTCATCACAAATTTTTTATGATACCCAGCCAATCCCTGGAACCTCTCAATGCCTCAACTGTTTTTGGTGTTGGCCATTCCACCGTTGCCTGTATGTTGTCCTGATCTGGCTTTACTCCTTTTGTACTGATAACATGCCTCAGATACTCTCTACCTTTAGCTGCCCAAAAATGCACTTGGAAGCTTTGGCACGTACCTGGTTCTTGAGCAATAACTAAAGACAACATCTATGTGTTGTTTGTGCTCATCTAAGCTCTTACTATGGACTATAAAACCAACATGAATCCCCTAAGTTCACAAGAGCTTGGAAGATGGCTGGTTCATTTGTCAAGCCAAACAGCATGACTTTGAGTTTATAAGAACCTGAGGTTGTGACAAAAGCAGTCTTGGGATGTCTGGAGGATAGACTCTAATCTGATGATATCCAACTCTTAAATCAATCTTAGAAAACACTGTGGACTGTCTCCATACAATTCATCTAAAAGATTATCCATCAGGGTGACTGGATAATTATCTTTGATGGTGAGGGAATTAAGCTTTCTATAATCCACACAAAACCTCTAAATTCCATCTTTTGCCTTGACAAGCATAGCAGAAGGGTGTGGGTTTGTCTGGATCACTTCTATCCTAAGCATCTCATCAACCTACTTCTCTATTTCTTGCCTCTATAGGTGTGGATTTCTGTAAAGGTGTACCTTATATGGTTCAGTCTCTATTTAAGCTAGGTCATATGATTGTGGCTCCTTAAAGGTGGCTAACTCTTTGGTTCATCAAAAATTCTGGCATACTTTGTGATAAAGAGGTTTAAGCTCTTGATCAGTGGTATACATAGTTATGAAAGGCGTGAGGCGAGAGGTGGGCGGAAGGCCTATTTTGAAGGCGGAAGGAGAGGTGAAAGGCGAGGCGAGAGGCGGGTGGCCAAAAGGCGAGGCGAGAGGCGGGCGGTCAAAAGGCGAATGAGGCAATAATTTTAAAAAAATATATACAATGAAAAAATTCCAAAAATATGTTATATATGCCAAAATAATAAAGTACCAAAAATACTAATAAAAAAAAGAGAAAAACAGTAAAAATTAGAAAAGAACAGCTAAAAGAAAATAATCAGAATAAAAAGGTAAAAAGAAAATATAACCATGAAAAGAAAAGCCAAAAAAAGGTAACAGAAATTAAAAAATGTAAAAAAAAAAAGAAATAATTATATAAATTAGAATAAACAGCAAATTTTAAGTTTATTTAAAAAAAGCTCCATATAAAATAAATTAAAAAAAAAAAACAAAAACCATACAAAAAGTTAAGGTTGTTAGAGAGAGGGAAAAAAAATGAAGAAGAAGAAGAAGAAGAAGAAGCAAAATCATACATGGCACAGTGACCGGTGGTGGTGAGCGGCCATGGCCATGATGGGATTGAGTGGTGGATAATAAGTGGACAAATGCTATATGCTAATATTTTTCTAAGTTGAAATTAGGGTCTTTTTTTGAAAAAAAGGAAAAAAAAATACTACAAATATTACATTTTAATGAGGCGGGCGAGGTGGCCCGCCTCACTGGTTGAGGCGAGGTTTGCAAGGCGTCCGCCTTAGGGCACCTTTTGTCTGGCACCTGGCCTCAACAGAATGAGGCGCTAGGGGCTCACCTTGCTCACTTGGCCGCCTGAGGCGAGCGCCTTTAATAACTATGGTTGTCTAGAGGTTTTATCACAAACAAGCACCCTATTGTGGAGTCTCTCTTGCTGTTTATAAGTTTCTAAAACTTCTTGCTAGAAATCATCTTCCAAGATATCTTAGGTTTAATGCCCTAAAAGTGATTCTCTTCCTTTTGTTGTTCAAGATCAAAAATCACTGCCCCAAGTTTTTTTAAAAGGTTAAAACCTTGTACAATATCACACCCTTCTAGCTTTAAAATTCTTACTTCAGCAGTGAATACATGCCACCATATCCAATCAAATAGCTCACACTCAGAATCACATTCCTACGGTCACAAGCAAAGGATGTATTTGAATGATATCACAAACTAGTTTTTGGGCAGTGTTGGGGTCTAAAAAGCCCTGAGTGTTCCCTCTACCAACTAGGATAGTTATATAGTTGTTCTTTGCCTTGCCTGATGGTTGATGGTGTCAAGAGTTGTTTGGCCCACTAAAGCACTAAATGAGATGTGTAATTCCTCTCCAGCTTCGCTTACAATTCGTTCTTTGGTCTTGTTTTTCCCTTTCTAAGATCAAAGAAATCCTCTTACACTTATGTCAGCATGGTGTAATTCACCCTAGTTAAAGCATATCCCCTTTATCTTCTTGCTTCTATTTCATCTTTGGATAGTTTTCTGAGAGGTGGATATTTACTCTTAAGACTGACAGTGTTTTTACTTGGAGTAACAAAGGTGTTATGCTAATCTTACTCCTTCCACATAACCAGCCCCCCTAACACCACTCTTATGGATGTTATCGATGCTTAACAAGCTCTCTTGCTTCTTAGTTAGTGTAATAGCATGTGACAAGGTTATAGGACTCAACATTTCCATCATTTGGCTAATCTCATCTTTAAGACCACTAACGAAACTCTTTAACAAGATAATCTTCAGTCAAGTGTCTGTTATGACAATCATAAATACCTTAAGTTTTTCAAACTCGACAGCATAATCGTCTACTGATTTATCCTGTCTAAGTTTATTGAACTGATTTACCAAGTTTCTTCATTTTGTGAAGAAAACTCTCAAAACTAAGCCAATAAAGCATTCACAACCAATGTTTTCTCACCCTCTAGGTAGTCTAAATACTAGTAATTAGCCAAACCTTCCATATGCATAGTAGCCAAGTGTATCTTCTGATAATCTCACATTTTATTGAACAAAAAATATTTCTGATACTTTCTAATCCAACCCCTAGGATTCTCACCATTAAACTTGGGAAACTAACACTCTGCAGCCTTTAAATTCCCACCAAGAACACTTTCAGCAGTTTCTTGACTTGGTGTTGAGGACAAGAGTCCATCACTTTTCTGTCTCCTGTTTTGTTTTGTTTCCACTGATTTGCTCTTTACCTTTGTTCATGATAAGAGCTTGAAGAAACTCTTCAAATTTCCTGTCCACAGCATCCTCCACCTTGTGAACAACACCATCAAGCTTGAGATTTAGCTCTTGATTCCTGGAAAGTGCTTCATGGCAATTGCTCAATTCCTCAACTTGTTGTTCCAACATATCCATTTCAATGCTATTCTTAGCCATTGAGTGCACAGTTACTGAATTCGAGGCTCTGATGCCACTGTAATGAACCTTGAACCTCAGTGAGCAAGAAACCAGCGACAACAATGGAGAAAGCCCTCTCAATTGAATGACTGATAATGGTGTGTGCGAGTGTAGTGATGCAATTATGCTGGAAATTGAGAGAATATATAGTGATAGAGAAGTAAGAAGAAAGAAGGCAGAGAATGAAGAAGAAGAAGAAAAAGTAATTAAGGATTTGATTTTTGTGATGAGCAAATATGACATTCTGCTTGCATTTTATCCTGATCCCTGCTAACAAATTAGCAAAAAGACAAACGAAAATACCTAACTGTATTAACTAGCAATGAATTATGCTTGAGGTTTGACTTAGTTGGAACGATATTGTTCCATTTAAGTTGGACAGCATCCTTCTATTTATTTTATAACTCTGCTTCCCCAAAATGACATCGTTTTGAGCAAGGCGTATTTTAAAAAATGAAAAACGACTTATAAAGTTGATGCAATTCTTCCTGCACTTAGCCAATTTCATTACATGTCTAAAGATACTTTAGGCTCCTTTCATAATAATGTGACCCATATGTTAAGGATGTTTTCTGTTTTTCTTTTTCTTTTTTCCCTTTTAATTTCCAGAATAAAAAAATGTCTATTCGAACAAAATTTAGAACAGGAATGTTGATAATTGGGTCAGTGCATCTTTCTTCTTATATGCCTTCTTACTAGTTTCCAGTTATCAATTAATTAACTTGCAACAGGAATTAAAACCGTACTTGTCTGAGACTCTTTGACTTTGTCAAGTTTTTCAAGAAAATAATGAAATAATGCTTTAAGGGAAATAAAAGGTAAGAAGGTATTTATGACATGTGATACAGTTCCAAACCTTGGTGTGATTTCTTAAGCTCTAAGTCCAACCAAGGTAATCTTTTGTGGCCAGTAAAAGATGGAGGTCTTAAAATACTTCAGAGTGAGAAAATATAAACGAAATGCTGGGTCTTGTGATGAAACAAGAAGGGAGTGAATAAGAATTCACCAGTTCTTTAGTTTAGTTGAGTTAGTGGTGTTGGGATTAAGTAATGATGTGTCGTTAAATTCAAGCTCGGAGAGTCAATGGAGATAGTATTATTACTAGACAGACGAACAGATTGACCAGAAATCACATATAATTGGGTTCACGAAACAGATATAATTGTCACTTTTTGACTTATATGATCCTTAATAAAGTGCAGTGGGTGAAGATGATCAATGTAGTTGTCCAAGATGATTAATTCATTGTGTCAAGCTGAATTGCATTTGTCACATATAATGTTATTGTCCAAGCATGTTGAATTTGTACTCAATATTTTAGCACATGGCACTTGGCACTTGGTACGAGCACACACACACATGAAATTGCTGCATTATGTTTAACCTGATATCAAGAAAAATTGTTACCATGTATGCACTCCTGTGATTGGTTTTCCCTACAGATAGGTGATCATAGTGGTAGTATCTCTCATCTTAAAATCATGTCTAATAGGGGTATTGTTTTCTAGTGGGGACTGCAATGTTCTTGAAACAAAGATATAAAAGCCAAAAAAATTGAGAACGGAATACTTAACAATCATTTTGTTTCCACACTTTGATTCACAACTAATTCGAAAATTTTCTCTCGAGCCCAACCATATTTATATTGCTACATGCTAGGGTTATGTCAATATGTAATGATGTAGCTTTACACGCTTCACTCTCTTTGCTCTATGCAGCTAGCATGAAGTTTTTAAAAGAATAAAATTGATTGTTCAAAAGGTGAATTAGTGAAATGATCTACATTTTCTACGACTAAGTGAAATATGAAATAGTATTAACTATTATTAATGTTATTGTTATTATTGTTGTTGTAGTTACTATTATTACTATTATTACTATTATTATTGTTATAAAAAAAAGAAGAAAGTATGAACAACTGCAGTGTTAAATATGATTTTAGTATGTGAAAAGGAAAGAAAATTATGCTAGAGATTTCTTTTGCTTTCACACAAAATAGCTTGGATGCAAAACATTAATTGGTCTAATTGGTTCAGAATACTTCAGTTCGAAGTTTAGATGGTTTTACTCTGAAATTTGTTGAATTCTGAAATGATGCATAAGCTTATTGGAAAGTGAAAACAAACCATTTTATTTATTGGATAGGCTGTAAAGAACAGCCTAGCTGGTGAGAGTATAGACATTGTCACGTTTGATGAAATATTGTAATACTTTGACATTATTTCAATTTTTATTACATGTTCCTTGATACAACTAAAAAGGAGAATGTGAAATGGTTGCCCTATTTTCTGCAGTTCTCAAGTCTGATTTAATGGCCAAACTCCATAAAGAGGTTAAGTCCCTGGATGATGATAGCTGGATGTTTGATGGACCTCGATCTTGCATTCACATGATTTCTGGACCTGGTAAATCATTAAACTAATTGAATATGGTGTTTTTTGTGATGCACATATCCATGTAGAGTAGTAATTTGGATAATATTCTAATTATACTTTCAGATGACCAAATCCTAAAAAAGAGTAAAAATAGAAATGCTATTGCAATTTCTGTAATAGGCTTTATTTGGTTGGAAAGAAAAAAAAGGCAACTTAAAGAGGGAATTCATTTATGCACTCATTGTCATTTGGAAGAGAATGAGGTTAGCTATGTTGGGAATCCTCTTATAAGCTATTCTTAGAATATCAATTTTATTAATACCTAGATTTTGTTTTCTTCAAGGATTGTGGCAGAGCGAAATTCTCTTTACTGCATTCTTTACCACGCATGATAAATTTGAACAATGTAGGAACACAAATGCAGCATAGAAGACTGCTAGATTGGTTCTGAAAAACTAAAAAGATTATGCAAATCCCCATGCTTTCAGACAGTTAACATGTGATGATGTCAAGCAATTCCAGATAAGTTTGAAGTGAGGATTCTAAAATGATTTGATTGGTAGATCTTCTTTATTGACTCTTAGACCTTAGAGTGATCATCAAGCTTAAATTCTTATCTTGCCCTTCACCAATTTCACCCCTATAAGCCTTTTCATTAAAATCCTTACAGAGATTTCGTAGAATTTAGAACCTTAGCATTTCAGTCCCATCTTATGTGTTCGTAACAACATTTTGTTAGTGTTTTCAGTTCAAGGTCAAAGGCCTCACTTCATTAGCTTAAGATAACAATGTTATAGGTTCTGCTACTGCCTCTCTTGATAATTTTATCTGACTATTAATTGTTGCATCAATAATACTTGTTACCTCATTTTGACTGTATTTGAGGGGATGGAGGATGAAGACTGCATGTGGGCATGGGGATGAGGGGGTGGTAGGGCAAGGGATAGGCAGGTTGAGCAGATAGCTCGGGGAGGGAGCAGCTCTTCAATGTGCTATATGCAGCACTATAGAGTGGATGTAGAGCAGTGGGGGAATGGTATTTACCAATCATATGGTGGTTGAAGTACTGTCAAATGCAGCATTGGTTGCATGTTATTAAATTAAACTTGAGGTGTGACAATATGAATGAAGAGTCTTCCATACAGTAACACCAGAACTAAATGGCCATCAATGCAATGGACTGACCAATATAAATCACAAAATTTTCTGTCGCGTGGAGCTCGAGTTTCCTGTGCAACAAAAGCTTAGGTAAGGCCACTTCTGTTGGTCCGCGTATGAAAAAGAATGAGTATCATGAGCTTCAATTGAATGAGAGTCATAACAATGTGGCTTTAGTTCATTGATAATGAATACAGAGGCTAATCTACCTACCTTATGACATACAAGCTTCTTTGTTCGTTAACATGTCATTGAGCAAGATGTGGTATAAAATGGATCTCTTCCATCAATGCAGTTTCTGTTCTACTGTAATTGCTGAATCTGTTGGAGGTAGCATATGTTGTCAAGAAAGTCGTACAACTTTAACAATCCTTAGTGTACTTTTTCCTAGAGTTTTTCTTTTGGAAACCTGACCAATCAATGTCGCAACGCTCTAGACCACCAGGGCTACCATGGCTGCCACTTCCTGGTGTCACAGATCCACTGTGTCCATGCCGCTTTATTGCCGCCCCCGCTACCAGTCACCTTAATGAAGCTTCCACCTGCCTCGACCAACCCCCTCCTGCTTCTTTTACCAACCAAGTGTTGAGAGCATCTCACACAATTTACAGACGGAGACAAATCTATATAGATACATAGATCATGCACCTTCAACTCCTAAAGGTCCATGCTTGAATTGACGTGAATTTTAGATGAGTTCTGGATAAGTGATTTTTGAATATTTCCATTTTTTTTTATCCTGAAATTAGTGGTTGGATTTATTTATAAAGACGAGTGATGTTGGTACTCATTGCACGTGTTACAAAATTTTATAGTAGAAAATAAATAAAATAATCATTTACTTTTTCCTATGTTATAGGATAAGTAAAATGAATAGGTAAGATGAAATAAAATGATAGAAGGAAAAAGAAAAAAATAAATAATTGGAGAAAAAACAAGAACATCGGATAGGAAGAAAAGAAAAGGAAAAAACTACCTTGCATTATCTTTTAGAATGAGATTAATTTTTTAAGCTCATTAAATAATATAAAAGTTAGTTTCTAAGGCTCCAATGCTTTATAAATAGTATCAATATCGACTAAAGTTCAAAAACTTTACCTCTAATAATGTCAGTAAGATCATGAATGAGTACATATAAATTAGAATTTGCTGAACAGCTAGGTTTATATGTGAAGCAACATAAAAGAACTAAATTTGTCACCCTGAATGGTTTTGTTTGATCACATGCTACTATTGTTCCTCTGCTTCTGATAAATGAAAAGGTATTAGTCACATTTGGCTAAAGAAGAATTAGAACAATTAAACCTTAATAGGTTGACATAGGTGAAATTACGTATACTTTGGCTAAAAGTTACTTCAGAAGAAAGATCATTTTAGAAAGTGGAACATTGTTTCCGTACATCCCAAAAAAGGCATGCAGAAACACAAAAACATATTGCCATGTACAGAGATCAGTGTTGTAGCATGTCAACATATTCTTATATTTTAATTGTTATTCTTTTGAATTTCTATACGGATTTGGTATGCTTGAGCCGATGAACTTGATCGCTACTCAATTAACACTCTAGTGCATTTTTTTTTCTTGTTTTTTATACAATATATTTCTCGGACATCTATGGCACTAGTAAATTAATTTTCTCCATTCTAGTCAAATGTATTTTGGCCTCGATTGTTTCACTTGAAAGCCTTCCTGCAACACAAACACCATAAGTGTATGTATTGTAGAGTCATGCTTTGTTACAGTTTTCATTGATTTTCGTCATTGTTAACTTGTCAAACAGGTGGTCTTCGACACAGACACGCAGGAATCTCTACTCATGACATGGCCGCCCCGCCCCCCAAAAATGACGCATATCTCTAGGACACTTTTAATCTGTTGAGATCTGTTATGGTCACTTGGCAAGTGAGCTTGATCTCAAGTATGGGGGTTATATCTCTTTCCCTGTTCATATGGTTTTTCACTAAAGTGAAAGATAACGTTTGACTTTATACAGAAAGCACGACAATTTTCTGCATAGATTCAAAGATTTAACATGATGATTGTCTAAAATGTGTTTGTTTTTATGTGTATGTAATGCTGCTCAAAAGAGAGGGAATGAGATAATGGTTTATTTCTCAGGTTTTCAGGAATTGTAACAATTTATGGAAAGGGAAATGTCTCTCAAAAGAACTGAAATTAATGATGACTTTTGTTTGACGCATTTTGTGGAAATTTTTGCTGATTCCCAGAATATGATACCAAATGTTTAGGTACATTTTTCAATTTTATCTCCCAAAACACCAATTTTAATGCCAAAAGGATTCTTAAAAAGTAACCAAAAAGAGAGCCTAAACTCTACCTCTTACAACCATATAACTTCTCGTCTTTTACAAATACATACCAATCATTCAACTGTAAATGTATATATTAATAAATTATATAAAAAATATTTTTACCCCACAAATCCAAAAGAAGTGATAAAATAGATATTTTGAAGCAAAATGTATTTATCTCTTTGCAAGATATTTTTAAATAAATAATACCATTCTCAAATTATTTTACACATTCCTTGAAAGCAAAAACAAACAAAAACACACCTCCCAAATGCAACTCCTTAATTTCCTTATTGCGTCTGTAGTTTCGAGAGTACTTTTTTTCCTCTTGGTTTGACTTAAGGGTGCGCATGGTCTCATGGTTCAATCTTCAATAAACAACAACTATGTTCGGAATTGGGCATCTTAAAATTTATTCCACGGATTTTAACAAATGATAGCTATTTGCAATAGTTGTCTTGATGAACAGTGTTCCGTTTGGTTTGGTTTGGTTTATTTAGAAAGCAATAGCAACAAGAGAAGCCTCCGTTAAAATACATTAATCAACAACACCAAATCGAGACGGGTTGAATGGAAAAAGGGCATTTGTTGACGACTTCTTTTTCTTCAACTACTGAGGCTGATGGGTCACGCTTTTAACACAGCACATGCACCAGCTAGCCATTGAATCACAATCCATACAATAATAATACTATTTATTTGTGCTAGTCAGGGAAAACCTGCTCCCCTATCTATCTATTTAAACATACTTGTGATAATGGAGGAAGAAAGTCGAGGTCAGAGTTTTAGAATTCTACTTATGGCTACCTTAATTTGTTTAACTCAAGAGTTTTGATGAGGACGCGAAATGTCGGGAAAAAGTAAATAAAACTAAACAAGCACAAAGTTTAAGCTTTAAATTTGCTTGGTTGTATTAAAAGTAACTAAAAGGAAGAACGAGGAGAGGGGGCAGCAAATGTGTGAGGAAGGAATGGAACATAAGTATTATCGCAATTGCACTTAAAGTGCATGTTCCTCGAATATGTTCGCGAGCATTTACGAAAAAAGGATTATGGATTTTAGTGTTCTAAGTGTTTTTAGCATATGTTGTTTTCTTGTTAATTTAGACATAATATTTCCATTTATTAGAATTGAAAATTTATTTTAGATTATGATGAATTTGTAACATTTATAGACCTATTTTTGAATGTAGCAGTATATGGAAGGAAGTACATAGGCTGCATAATTAATAATGTGCGACCGTACCGTCACAATTCTTACTTTGAAGTATCAAAATGGGCGTAACTATGATGAAAGGAATAGAATTAATTTCTTTATACATTCCTTATGTCTGGGCCATTAAATACTTATGTTATTGGAACTATTATAAGCATCTCCATTAATATGGTCCCCTCAGTGATCTTAATGGCTCATTAAATCTTGTCTTTCCATTCAAATTCTTTACTTGATGAGTTTTTCATATTAAACATAAATAGATTTAATTTGTTTTTTTCTTTGTCCATTAAAATGCACTGAAAAAATAATCCATTCTAAAGTCTTTATGAGAAAGGAAGCATTGTGGCCGGGAAATGCTGATTTAATGTAAGAAATATTGATTTTTACACTAAGTAAGTAGAAACCAATTATATGGATTAGTTGTGGGATTTCTAAAGAGATTATATTGTGTCTCTTCAAATTAGGCGTATCTATTGTGAGATGTGAGAATTATTTTATCCATAATTCTGAATTAGGAAGAATTCATATTTTAATTATGATTGATGTTTATGAAAGAAATTATATTTATACTTCCGAATCATGGACTCGTACGGGCCCTTTTCCATTTTCCCAAATTTAGTAGCCTCTTCTGGCATTGCCGTTGCTATTTCCCGAATGAAATCACTTTTCAGTTAGCCTCGAGGGTTTGAGAGATGAGGGAGTTGTGTAAAAGTACCAAGTATCACCAGCTTACTTGTATCAAACGAATTAATTGTAGCGTTTAATGGTGTTAATAACTATTAAGGTACCCCCAACTATTATTAAAATTAGAGTACAATTTTTTTAATTGCATTTCTTTCTTTTTTCTTTTTCATCTCAAAGTTCTCTTAAAATGAATGAGCATTTTATAATATCATGTGTGCTAAAAGAACCACGAATGTTTTCCTCATTTTTACACTCATTTCATAGATAATAGGTCGTGTTGATCTCGTACGTTGTCATTTTTTCTCATTTCTTTTGTGACTCATTTTTCATATGAATAGTATGTGCTCATTTGTAAATCAAGGGACTAAATGTAAATTATCCTTCTGTGAAATTTATAATTGTCTAATAACTCTATGTGACAAAAAAAAAAATGGAGCTTGATCAACACTTTGCCTTTTTATAAAATGGCTCAAAATCTCTAGATGGGTGGCACACGTGAAAAATGCATCTTGAATATGCATTTGATGGTATGAATTGTCTAAAATACTCTTTTCTAAATCAACGTAAATTTAAAAATTACATTTTAAGTTTTATTTTCCATATTCATCTTTGTATTCACCTTTCTCTCTCATGTCTCTATCTACAAAAGAATCTCCATTTTTATTTTTGTGTGTGTCATTCTAAGCGTCTCGTTCTGAGTGAAAGGGAAAATAGAATAGCCCATCATAAAAATAATGTAGAAAAATGGAAATAAAAAGCACAGTTCATCTTCCTGAATCAAAAAGAAATAAAAATTGAACAATTCCGCAATTTAAACCTTTAAAAAGACAAGTGAATCAAGTTGGCTGCACAGAACAAATTGGGGAAATGATTTTCTAAGATTTATAAGCCTGTCGTGGGCGGGCCACAAGCATTGCATCAAACACAGAGCATTGATTCATCAATCTCCACACCATGGATTCGCTCAATGTGCGTGCTAGGATTTGTCAACCTCCACACAGAGCATTGACCTGCAAACGCTATCCGCAAGGGGCAAAAAGCTTCCTCTAGGGTTGATGTTGCTGCCTCCAAGGAGTTGGATATTGTTCAGTTTTATAGGCAATCCTGTTAAGACGTGGATGCAAATTAACAGGTGCTTATTAGAGAATAAGTTCACTAAACACTCATGTGGAGAATCCATGAGATCGCATGAGTGCCATGCACGCTAGTAGTGGGAAATTCTCTAACTTATGATAGTATATATAATTAGTTCTTTAACTTTAGGTTCCATAGTAATCTTGTATTTAGGTTCTCGTGCTTTGATTTTATCTTGACCATATAGCATGTTGCCCAAGGCTTAGGTTGGGCACAAGCAACCTAAGAATGGAGGTTGGTGAGTTCCAAGATGGGATCTATTTCATTCATTGATGGATTTCTTATGTATTCTATGATGATCAATTCTAAGAAATC
Organism: Jacaranda copaia; assembly: GCA_014898725.1. Lineage (NCBI taxonomy): Eukaryota > Viridiplantae > Streptophyta > Magnoliopsida > Lamiales > Bignoniaceae > Jacaranda > Jacaranda copaia. Next base: position 329,081 of record JACGDI010000193.1, read on the forward strand.
CTTATGCAAGGTGATATGACAATCTGGAAAAAAGGAGATTTTTCAAAGATGAGGAGATAAATAAAAATCAAACATGGAGAACAGATATATAATAATTGAGGCTATTAGGGAACCAGCAAATATCTTGCTCTAAATCTCTTTCGGGAGATAGAAATCGAAAGGATCATATTTGCTTAGTAATCATAAGTGGAATAGGTTCACCCAATATTAATTCATCCAATTGGTTGAGTTTCATAGGCTTGTGCTAGACATTGATTATGGAGGTAATATTTAATTAATGGAGATTAATTGAAAGAGTGATTAGTTTAATAGAGTTTAGACTAATCAAAATACTTGATATTCATTAAATTACGAATAGTTGTGAACTATGTCTAATTAATTGGTGAACCTAAAGGGCCACATAAAAAACCCTAGAGCACTCTAATTGGAAATTGAAGAAAATATAGAAGGAGTTAGATAATTTAATTGGCCAAGTCTGGAAGGAACCAAGTTGACTAATTAAGCGTTGGTCACACTAGCTTGATTAATTAAAGGAGTTAAATTAATTAAATAATTGAAGGAATTATATTAGGCCAATTAAACTAAGGAGTTAATTTAATTAGAGGCATGTAACAATTTAATTAGTCTAGTCAACTTAACGAGTTAAGTTGATTGAATTAAATTAAGGAGTTACTATAATTAGAGCCATGTGACAATTTTATTAGTCTAGTCAACTTAATGGTTAAGTTGGTTGAATTAAATTAAGAGTTAATTTAATTAATTGGAGAATCTAGATTTGGAGGGAAAATTAAAATGGAAGAGTCCATTTGAAATGATGTGGCATTTTAATTTTCCAATTCAAATAGGATTTTAATATGTGAAAATTAAAATCCAAGTAAGTATGCAAATGGGCATGCTAGTTGGCAAGGAGTAAAGAGCATGTGAAAGGTGCTTCTAGATGGTCCCATAATACTCTATAAATAACCCTTCCTCACACCTTTTGGCTGGCCATATATGCTTCCATTTTCCCTCCCAAGATTTATCTCATGTGTTGAGAAAAATAATCGCCTCTCTTAGATTAATCTCCCTCACTTCCAAACTTCCTCCTTCTCCATCACATTCCTCCTTCATCTTCATCCTAATTCTAGCATTAGAGTGAAGATTTAGAGTGTGATAGGTGTGTGGATATCTTTGGAGGCACCACACTTAGAGTGCTAGATTATTGGTGAACAAGGAAGGCTCTTGGAAAAGTGTTCTTCCACCTCAATTGCTGATGGCTTGGAGGTTCCTTGGGGATTCATTTTTGCTGCTGTAAATCCACAATTCGGAGCTCATTTGGAAACAATTTTGTGGCCTCAAGTTTTTGTCCTTGGTGGCCTAAGGTATGGGAAGAAGAATCAAAGTGAAATGAGTAGTAGATCTTCAGTAGAAGAGGTTTCTATTGGAAGATCTCCAATTGATTTTGTGGAAATCAATCAAAGTGCTTTCTTTTGTTCTAAAATCCTTAATTATGGCATAATCTAGATCCTTAGGTGTGTTGATGGAAGTTACATTTTATGTTTTAATTTCCTATGGTGAATGGATCCTTTGCCTCACTACTACAGTACTACTTTTAAGTGGTATCATAGCTAATTTTACGCCCAATTTTGAATTATTTGAATTGATTCATGAGATTATTTGATTCTAGGACTTCAATTTCTTGAATCAATTAATGGATTTAAGATTTTGGAGTTGATGCATGTGGCTCTTGATGTGTTGAATTGAAATATGTCAGTATGTGCTAGATTGTAGTTTAGATAGGTTGCCATGAGTTTAATTCAAAAGATAGATGTTTATTTGGCATGAGATGATGTTCAATTGTGATTATCATGTTGTTCATTGCTTAAAAATGTTTTGGAAAATTTTGCATCCAATTAGATTGGAGATCCTTGAAGTTGTTTGAAGAATAGTGATTCTTCCTTAGATTTGATTTTTGAAGCATGTTGAGAACTTTAATTTTCAGTTATTAAAGTGTTTAAATTCTTGAATTTTATCAAAATGTGAATAAAATGATGTGTTGGAGGTGTCCAAAAGATTTTAGCTAGCAAAAAGGCACAAAATAGCTTGAATGTGCACATAGTGCCAAGGGCTAGCAATTGACACTTGTTGGCTAGGTCTTGATGCATAAATGTTATGCAAGTTCTCAAGATCATGCTAGATAATTTTGCATGCTTTAAAGATCAAGTTTAATTTGCCCTTCAAGACTTGTGCAAAATTAGGATGCATAAATGTAATGCTAAATTTTGCCTAAAACTAATTATTTTATATGATAAGCATTTAATTAATGGATTGAATGTCAATTCTTATTATTGCTCATCTAATTATTGAATTAATGATGGTTGAATGAATGGAGAAGAACATGAGCCTTTAAATTGGTTTAATTTAAAGTTTAATATTGATAGAATTGGTTGAATTAAATATGGCTTGCATGCCTTTTATTTTTCCACCTTATAAATATTATGAGAGTAGAACACTTAGGTGGTGAGGATTTTCTTTTCTCTTATAATTGTTGCAAGGAGGCAAAGAGGCTAAGAAGATCAAGTAGGCTTGAAGACCCATGAATATATGGAATATATTTATGCAATAAATATGATATACTGATTTAATCAACCTAACTAAATCAACTAAGTGGTGTACCTATGGCTTTAAGTGCATCATTTAGTTAATGCTCATGGTTATCCCAAGTTTAGATGCATGCTAGGCTTATTTACTTATATATGCTTTTGTTATCCTTTGTTGTATGGTGATGCATGCTTAGGGTAGAGAACCTAAATAAGCAAAGATAAAATGATGAGATCTTCCAAGCAAAAACTCTCTTACTTAGAAGGGTCTAACTTCTATCAATATTAAGTTAAAATGGATAAAACTAAACAGGGTTTAATAATCAATGCCTTTTACTAATAGGTGTGTAACATGAGATGCTACCACAATTATGTGTTGTCTCATGAGTTGTGGAACACATTTTTTGGGGAAAGCTATGGTCACTACCTTGGCATGAGATGCACTTTAACATGACCTTACTATGATATTGTTTCATGAATCATGGAATGATTATAGTTAGGTTCACAATTAAAGAGGATTGATTGGTTTGATTTAACACCTAGTAATATAGATGTCACATAAGTTGTGGGGCTATGTGAAAAGTGAGACAAAATATATTAAGGATTACATAGATATATAATTGGTAAAATTTATCTACTTTAGGGTCCCAAATAGATGTTTCATGAGTCATGGGTCCATGAATGATGCCTTTAGGCGAAAATATGATTTCCCAAATTTCTTATAAGGATAAGAAATTTGATAAAATAGTGCGAGCAAAATATGCTTGAAAGACCATAATCATATTTTTAATATCAAAATTCAATCAAATGCTTTTATTCTCTTCTTCGCTTTTTGTAGATTTTTGAAATCTCAAAATGGCTAAAAATCCACTAAGCATCATTTTGGAAACTAATAAACTTACTGGGCCGAACTATTGTGATTGGCTTAGAAACCTCAAGATTGTTCTTAACTCCAAGAAAATGACATATGTCTTTACTCAAAGTCCATTGGATACCCTCATCAATGATGTTGATCAAGAGGCATGCAAAACATTTGCAAAAGGGGTAGATGATGACCTCCAAACCCATCTCCTTATGATGGCATCCATGTCTAATAAGCTTCAAAAGTCCCATGAAAATATGAAAAGTGCCTTCCAGATTCATTTGCACCTATAAGATTTGTCTGGTGTGCAAACTAGGCACAGATGATATATGTTGTTGAAGAAGCTCTTATAATAAGAATGGTTGAGGGGTTGAGTGTCTATAATCATAGCCTCAAAATGATAGGGCATAGTGAGAAGCTTGCTACTTTAGAAGTAGTTATGGATAATGAACTCTATGTGGATTTGATGCTACAATCATCGCTAAGTTCATTTGACCAATTTGTGATGAACTTTAACATATCTAAGTAAGAGGTCATTATCAATTAATTAGTCAATATGTTGATAATTCAGAGGTAACTATGAAGAAAGGGAAGCTTCTAAGGATTGCCTCATTCTCTTAATGTAAAGGCCCAAAAGGTAAAAAGAAAAGAGGTAAGAAAAATAAAGCTTCTTTTTCAAAGAGGAAGTAACAATTGAAGGCGTCCAGTGGGGTTAAGAAAAATAAAGAGGATGAAAAAGATTCCACTTGTTTCTATTATGGTGAGACGGGTAGTTGGAAGTAAAATTACAAGAAGTATCCTACAACTATTGGGAATGGAATGTTTTTTTTATTAAAGTACACTTAACAACCACCTTTTCCTCATGGGTATTGGATACCATATATGGTTCTCATCTTTGCAATTCATTGTAGGGGATGGAAAGGAGAAGGAATCTAAGTGAAGGGGATATGATTTTTCACCTTGGCAATGGAGCAAGAGTTGCTGGCAAGCTAAACGAGTAGTAAAGCTTGACTTTGGGAATGCTGTGATTGTACTTGATCTTCACTACTTTGTACCAAATCTTGTTAAGAACATCATTTTAATTCCATTTTGGATAATGAGAGGTATGATTTTTCAATCAAAAATGAGAAATTGAAGGCAATAAAGAATGATTAATCAGTTGCTGTTGCTTATGGTACATTAAGTAATGGACTATTCATTCTACATTCTCAATTATCACTTACACATGTTCAACAAAGCAACAAAAGAAAATTAGATAACCAAGAAAATGCCTATCTTTGGTATGCTAGACTTGAATGTATTTTTAAAAATAGGATGAACATATTAGAAATCGTCAAATCACTAAATGTTAGTAGATTAGAGGACTTACCTACTTGTGAGTCTTGTTTAAAGGGAAAAATGACCAAGGCTCTTTCTAAAGGACAAATGGAACATTATACTAGTCTTTTGGATTTGATCCAATACGGATGTGTGTGACCCACTAAGAGTTAGTACAAGAGGAGGTTATTCTTACTTCACTATCTTCATCAATGACTTCACTCAATTTGGACATGTGTGTCTTATTAAGTATAAATTCAAAGCCCTTGAAAAGTTCAAAACATATAGGAATGAAGTAGAAAACCAACTTGGACTTAGTATTAAAACTCTTTGATTAGATCTAGAAAGAGAATACTTAAGTACTGAATTCATGGATTATCTAAAAGAGAATGAGATTTTCTCACAATAGACTCCATTTAGCATACTCCAACATAATGGAGTGGTTGAGAGGAGAAATTGTACCTTGTTGGATATGGTAAGTTCCATGATGAGCTTTACTAATGTCTCTATCTTCTTTTGGGGATACACTTTAGATACAACGGTGAGGCTACTAAACAAAGTACCTAAAATTGGTGCCAATGACACCACATAAGATATAGTATGACAAAGGACTCTCTTATTCTTATTTAAGAGTTAGTGGGAGACAAGTTGGATGCGAGATCCATCTTGTGCAAATTTATGAGGTATCCAAAAGAGTCTTTTAGGATATTACTTTTATGATCCTTTAGAACAAAATGTGTTTGTTTTGAGGAATGCTAATTTTTTATAAAAGAAGTTTCTATTAGATAGAAAAGATGTTGTCATTGAATTTGCTGAAGTATAAGATGATCATATTGTTCCACAAGTGATAGAAATAAAAAAGCATCATAAGCCTAGTACACAACTTCCTAAAAGGCCGAATTGGATCAAGAAACAACTCGAAAGGTTCAAATTCTTTCATGAGATAGGTTAAATAGATAGTAATCCAAGGACCTTTAAGGAATTCATGTTGGACATGGATTTGGGTCATTCGCTTGAGGCTATGAAATCTATAATGGACATCATGTACTTCAACAAAGAGTGGACTTTGGTTGATCTACCGGAGGGTATGGTACCTATTGGTTGCAAGTGGATCTATAAGTATAAACTTAGAGTTGATAGAGAGGTAACTACCTTTAAGGCTAGGCTAGTGACAAAAGGTTATACTCAAAGACTTGGTACAGACTTTGAGGAAATCTTTTTCACTGGTTGCTATACCTAAGTTGATAAAGATTATGCTTGCCATAGCTGCTTACCATGACTGTGAAATTTGGCAAATGAATATAAAAATCGCCTTTGTCAATGGAAACATTGATAAGGAAATCTATATGTAGCAACTACAAAGCTTTATACCTAACTTGAGTGAGCAAAAGGTTTGCAAACTCATAAGATTTATTTATGGACTAAAACGAGCATCTTAAAGTTGGAACATATGTTTTGATGAGATGGTCAAACTATTTGGCTTCATAAAAAACATGTATGAACCATGTGTATACAAAAAGACTAGTGGACATTGGACACAATTTATTGTGCTTTATGTCGATGATATCATTCTCTTTGGGAAAGATAAATAGGTATTAGGGTGTACTAAAGTATGATTATCTTCACAATTGTCTATGAAGAATTTGGAAGAAACATCCTACATATTGGGAATATAGATCTATAGAGGTAGAACAAGGATGAGATTGGGGCTCTCCTAATCCATGTACATAGTAAGATACTAAAGAGGTTTAGTATGGAGGAATTTGAGAGAGGATACCTTTCTATGGGACATGACATTTATCTCTCCAAGTCTATGGCCCCTAAGTTCAATGAAGAGAGAAAGAGAATGTCCTGCATACCTTATGTATCTATTATTGGAAGCATAATATATGATATGCTGTATACGAGATCAAATGTAGCTTATACTTTAAGTGTTACAAGCGATTACCAATCCAATCTTGATGAGAGTTGTTGAAAGGCCCTAAAAATAATCCTAAAGTACTTAAGAAGTATTAAGGGCTTATTTTTGGTATATGGTAATGGAAAATTGAAACTTGAAGGGTTTTTGAATTTTAGTTTTCAATCCACTAAAGATGACCTCAAATCTACATCTGAATTTATATTTTACCTTGATGACAATGTGGTAAGTTGGAAGAGTTCCAAACAAGACACCACGGCAAACTTTACCATTAAGGTAGAATACACTACAGTTTTAGACACCGCAAAAGAAGGTGTTTGGATGAAAATTTTCATTCAAAAGTTAGATGTGGTGCCTAGCATCGTGGAGCCAATAGTTGTCTATTGTAATAATAGTGAAGCCATTGTTGTGCAAGCAAAAAGAACAAGATCTTATGAGTGATCCAAATGCATTTTGAGACAATATTATTTGATTTGAGATATTATTAATAGAGGCAACATTTGAGTGGAGAGAATTGGCTCAGAAGACAACATAGTATATCCACTGACTAAACTCTTAACATAAAAGGTCTTCGAAGAACATTTTTAGAAAATAGGCTCAAAGGCTATGGGGAATTATCTTTAGGGCAAGTAGGAGATTGTTGGAATAATTTTCCCCCAAGCTAATTAGATTGGCATGTAAAACTACTCCATGTAATAGTTTTGATTGAATGATCTTCAATAAAATAGCTATCTTCATCTTATGCATTTATGATATTCTTCATATGCATTTAGTTGAAGCCCTTAAATCTTACAAGACTATCAAACTTGGTCATGTATATGATGGTGATCATGAAATAAGTCTTTATGGTCATGATTTTAGATATTCCAAGTTATGGAATTTTAAGAGATGGGGTATCTAAAATTCAAATAGACTTGCATCAACTATGCATACTCCAAGGAGTAGGATATTACCACATTTCATAGGTAATCTATTTAAGACATGGATGCATATTACTAGGTGCTTATTAGAGAACAAGTTCACTGAAGACTCACCTAGACAATCCATGAGATAGCCGAAGTGATATCGGTAGTGAAAAATTCTCTAGCTTATGATACTACACATAATTAGTCATTTGACTTAAGGTTTTGTAGTAACCTTTTATTTAGATCCCTATGCTTTGATTTTGTCCTGACTATACAGTGGGTCGCTCGAAGCTTAGGTTGGGCACAAGCTACCTAAGTATGGAGGTTGGTGAGTTCCAAGATGGTATCCATTTTGCTTGTAGGTAAAGAATGAGTTGATCTCCTACAAATTCTATGAGGATCTATTCTAAGAAATCCTTATGTAAAGTGATATGACAATTTGGAAAAAGGAGTTTTTCTAAAGATGAAGTCATAAATAGAAATCAAACATTAAGAATAGATACATAATAATTGAGGCTATTAGGGAATCGACAATTATCTTGCCCAAGGCCTCTTTCAGGGGATAAGAATCGAAAGGACTATATTTGCATGATAATCATAAGTGGAATAGGTTCACTCAAGATTAATTCATCTAATTAGTTAGGTTCCATATGCTTGTGCTAGACATTGGCTATAGAGATTGAGTACTTTTCAATTAATGGAAATTAATTGAAAGAGTGATTAGTTTAAAAGAGTTTATGCTAATTGGAATATTTGATATTCATTAAATCACAAAGAGTTGTGAGCCCATGTCTAATTAATTGGTGAACGTAAAGGGTCACATACAAAAGCTTAGAGCACTCTAATTGAAAATTGGAGAAATTATCTAAGGAGTTAGATAATTTAATTAGTTAAATTTGGAGGAGACTAAGTTACTAATTATAAGTTGGTCATAATGGCTCCATTAATATAAAGTGTTAAATTATTCAAATAATTTAAAGAGTTAAATTAGGCCTAAGTTAATTTAATTGGAATCATGTGATAGTTTAATTAATCTAGTCAACTTAAGAGTTAAGATGATTTAATTAAATTAAAGAGTCAATTTAATTAATTGGAGAATCTAGTTTTGGAAGAACAATTAAATTGGAAGAGTCCATTTGAAATTACATGGCATTTTAATTTCTTAATTAAAATTGGATTTTAATTGGTGAAAATTAAAATTCAACTAAGCATGCCTTTTTGGCAAGGTGTGAGGAGCTTGTAAAGGCTGCTTCTAGATGCACCCATCACACTCTATAAATAAACCCCCATCACACCTTTTTGTTGGCCATATATGCTTCCATGTTCCTCCTAAACATTATCTCATGTGTTGAAAAAAATAACCACCTTTCCTAGATTCCCTCCAACTCTCCATCTTTTCTGAACTTCGTCTTTCCTTCTCCATCATATTTCTCCTTCATCCTTATCCTACTTCTAACATTCAAGTGAAGATTTAGAGTGTGATAGGTATGTGAATACCTTTGGAGGCACCACACTTGGAGCACCAAATTGTTGGTGAACAAGGAAGGCTCTTAGAGAATTGTTTTTCCACCTTAATTGTTGGTGGCTAGGAAGTTCCTTGGTGATATGTTTGTGTTGCTCTAAATTGCAGTCGGCGATACCAAGTTTAGCAAGAAATGCTATGCATGTCAGTTTTATTCTAACTTACTCTGCATTCTAGCTTCTACCATGATCTTTATATTGATTACATGTTTATTTGACCATTGGGGGATTGATATTCTAGAACCTTTCAACAAATCAAGATCAAAAGAAGTTTATCATTATGGCAGTTGAATACTTCACCAAATGGATGAAAGCAGAACCAATCACCAAGATCACAGAAAATGAGGTCATCAAGTTCATATGGAAAAAAAATCATTTTGAAGTTCGAGGTCTCCAGGATCTTTATCTTGAATAATGGAACATAATTCTATAGAAAAAATGTAGTAAGTTGGTGTCAAGATCGTCAATTCAGCAGAATTTGACATGTATAGGTCATTCGCAATCATTAGTCAAATTGCAGTAACTAATATCACTTCATTGCAACATTTGAAGGCAAGACTAGGAGGATGCAACTTAGTATGGGTTGAAGAATTACTTGAAGTCCTTTGGGCATATTGAAAAACCTCATAAACTTCCACAAGTGAAACTCCCTTCTATCTAGTATATGTATGAGAGGCTTTCATACTAGTTGGGATCAAAATGACCTCTTATAGGATGGGTCAATATGACCCCAATTCAAATAAAGGACATGAAAGTTTGACTTGGACATACTACCAAAGGTTAAAGAGAAGGCTTATGTGAATATACTCAGACTTAAAATGTTAATGGAAAGAGCTCACAACTAGTGAGTCAAAGAGAGGAGATTTAAAATGGGTGTCCTCATACTAAAGAAGGTCAAAGTATCCAAGCATGTTGGAAAATTGAATCCCAACTGGGAAGGCCTTTATAAGGTTTTCAAGATCACCAAGGTAGGATCATATCACTTACAAGAACCAGCAAGATCATATTTATCTAGACCATGGAATGCACAAAACTTGTGCAAATTTTATGCTTGATGTGAGTTGCATTTTGATGTTTTTTTTATGATTCTAATCTATTGAATTTTGATACTTTTTGACTTGATGTTGGGAATTTGAAATGAGTATAAATGAAAGATCCTTATTCTTTCCTCCAATGATGTCATTTATAACAGATCACAAATAAAGGATGGTATGATAATAAAGGTTGATTTGAAAAGTCTAGTTCAAAAATTAACCAATTTGAAAAACATCATGATCATGAAGGCTGGTCTGAAAAAGCCTAGTTCACAAATTATCTAGTTTGAGAAAAATTGAGATCATGAAGGTGATCCAAAGAAGCTTAGTTCATAAATCATTAAGTCTAAAAAAGAATGTGATCATGAAGGCCAGTCTGAAAAAGCCCAGTTCACATATCATCCCATTAGAAAAAATCAAATCCATATATTTTAGACCTTAAGGATTTACTGAAAGGAACTAATGACCGGCCAACAACTGGCCATTATCCCCATGCCCCTTTATATATACACATTAGCTACCATGGTTGCTGATAGCCAAATGGCCATTGATGTGGCAAAATTTAAAAAAAAAAGAAAGAACAATCACTAGCTGCCATACCAGCCCAACAACATGTCGGTAAATGGTTGCTAGTGCAACAAAATTAAAAAAACAAAAAAGTAGATGGGGTCATTTGGTGGACCTAGCCAGATTGCCAACTTTTTAGGCTACCATGGCAGCTATTAAGTCTTTGGGATAGGGGTGGTGACGGGTGGAGTTTAGTATATTTATTTATATAATATTTTGTGTATATAATTATATATATGTATGTTATAAATAATCTCATATATACATATTTTAGGATGCCATGGCAGCCCTAGGAGGCTTTGGGGGATGGTGATGGTCGCACATGGGGTAATATTTTATATATATGTATATATATGTACATTTTTAGACAACCGTGGTAGTGGTTGGAATCTTTGGGTGGTGGGGTGGTAGGGATTGGGGTCATATTTTATATATGTATATATATAATTATATATATATATA